>JACEFZ010017920.1:182500-290000 GCA_014155875.1 Cepaea nemoralis | reverse complement strand
GGAGAATAAATATAGGAAAGAGGGGAATAAAAAAGAGGAAAGAGGGGAATAAAAAGAGGAAAGAAGGGGATGAAAAGAGGAAAGAGTGGAATAAAAAGAGGAAAGTGGGGAATTAAAAACAGGAAAGAGGGTAATTAAAAAGAAGAAAGAGGAGAATAAAAAGAGGAAAGAGGGGAATAAAAAGAGGAAAGAGGGGAATAAAAAGAGGAAAGGGAATAAAAAGAGGAAAGAGGGGGATAAAAAGAGGAAAGAGGAGAATAAAAAGAGGAAAGAGGGGAATAAAAATAAGAAAGAGGAGAATAAAAAGAGGAAGATGAAGATAGGAGGAGTACAAAGAAGAAACACAACAGAAGAACTCGAAGAGATATTAAAATAAGAATGCAAGAGGCAAGACAAGCTTTCATGGAACAATGAAACGTGTGGGAGTCAACAGAAATGATATCTAGTACCAAACTGAATATTTGACTCCAATGTTAAATGAGAAGGTCAGTGTGGGTCAGAGACATGGAGAGACAACCAATAATACATTGCAAACATTCATTTACTGGAGCCTGCACACAATGGAAGGACTACAACGGAATAACATGGTCTGAACGGACATGAATACCTCCACGCACAACACACTTGACACCTCTGCACTGAAGTAGATTGTTTCTTCAACGAAGCAAGATCGCCATTTGGAAATGGCAGTTTCCAACCCCAGTACGCCCTTATCTTTCAATGTGTATGATGTCAATAACATCCATGGTATCTAATGTTTCCTTCAACTTCTATAAGTGGCCATCAGTACATGTGATTATACTACTGTCTCTGTGGCAAAGGGGTTACGGACGCACTTTGTAATTCTGCATACTGCGTTGTGTTGGTTTTAATACAATGGAATGAGTGCTGGTCGTTGAGAAAGCAATGGCAAACTACTGAATGTAAATTTGCCAAGAAATCACAAACAGCAAAATAAAAAACAAAATGCTGAGGTTGACTGCAACATCCTGTAAAGGATCTGCAACTAATTTTTCTTGCCAATAACTTTGTGCTAGGAAATCACCATGGTGAAGTGGTCAAGCCGTCTGACCCGGGCTCCGAAGGTTATGTGTTCGATTCCGGGCCACATCCTTCAGTTCATGGGTGCATTTTTTTCTGAGACTCCTGAGGGTCGTTGCTGGAGCTACGGAGTTTGTGCTTTGTATGACGCTTTCAGTAGTTCGCTACAGAAAGAGACAGCCATATGGGATAAAAACCCGGTGCAATGAAGTCAAGCCTTTCAACTTTTAGGCGACTTTTTAAAACTTTGTGCTGCACATAAGAGAGGTGAGATGCACACCCAGATAACTTGCTTTTACTACATCTAGTTACATGTGCAGTATCCTGGCTTCTGACAAGCATTTCTGAACTCAAGCTTATGGAACTAAGGATATATCTGAAGTCAAGACACTGCCATAACGGACGCTACTGGACACACACCTGTATAAGAGTATGCAGATCTGTTACGTAACATACAGGTTAGGGTGATAGTAAGGTGTTATACACGTATAGAAATAACATATGTAGAGCATAGTATAACTGGTGATATGTTGAGCTGTGTGAGAATTCAGATTTCACCCATCTTCTCTATGATTAAAAATAATAACATACACACATAAAGGTACATAATAGATCTACCAAGTAAAATAGAAATTATAATCACCCAAATCTGATCTTTTCCCATTAAAATAGAGATTAGGGTAATTATAAAATATCATAAACGTACAGATATAACATATGTAGTATATGGTATAGTTGGTGATACATCATGTTGAGTTACATGAGTATTCAGACCTCACCCATCTCTACGTTATAAAATAATAACATACGCATACAGGTACATAACTGATCCACCAAGTAACAGAGATTAAGGTGATGATAAAATATCATGAACATACAGATATAACATACGCAGCACATAGTATTGCTGATGGTGCATCATGTTATGTTGCAAGAGCATTCAGACTTCAACCATCTTCTCTACGTTATAAAATAACAACATACACATACAGGTACATAACAGACCCACCAAGTAATACAGATTAGGGTGATTATGAACGTACAGGTATGCCACATATGTCAGATGATGGATGATACGTCATGTTAAGCTGCATGGACATTCATACTTTCTCAATATCATTTACGTTATAAATTAATAACATATACATACAGGCACATAACAGACCTATCATGTAACACGCACTCACGCACGCACACACACACATATATATATATATATATATATATATATATATATATATATATATATATATATATATTATATTCATTATAAGATTATAAATGCACAGATCATACAGAGCTTCTGATGATCAGTAACCTCTTGTTGTGTCTGCTCCATGGTGGAGTTTATACAACCAACTAATAACACCATACATACAGTTACATAAGAGATGTACCATATAAAATATAATGATTATATGTTAACAAATGATCAACACTGTACAGAATAAGCCACTGTCATTTACAATTAGATGAACTCTTGCATGTTAGGCAAAACCAACTTCAACATATGGCTGTAAATCATGGACAATTAGTCAACAAACAAACATTTTGTGAAGCCACAGAAATGTAGTTTGATTTGAATGTGACTAAATTATTCATCTACATATCATGAAAGAGGTTCAGACACAAAGACAACTTGTCACAAACAGAAAGCGGCAGTCAACACCTTCAGTAAACATTTTGGGAAAAGGAAAACGAACCTTATTGTAACAACTGGACAAATTAACATAAAACGAGACAGAGGAAGACATCAGGAAGATTCCTGACAGCCTTTCTATTGTAGCATTGAAGAACAGTACATGAATCTGTACATTCTGTTTGAGACAGCAAGATGTGGTGAAGAATGATTGCCCATGCCAGCTGGCAAGGCACTTGATGATGATGACGACATGCTCACAAATACAAAGATGTCAATTACACCACACACACAATCATGCTAAACATGACACTGTTACCTACTGCATTACAAAGTGATAACTGTTATCACATACAAAGTGGTCAATGATATCACACAATCATGGGGTCAGTGATTACATCACACAAAATCATTATTTAGATAACATATTTGATTACATAACACACATAACACATGTTATCCAATTTAATACCACAATGAAATAACACATCATTGTGCTGTCACAACTACATTACAAAACCGCTACAAATAAATCACGCAGTTCCATCAGTCACACCATGTACCATAGCCAATGTCTCACAAATTTACACGTCACATGACAAGCCATCATCAGTGCATACAAGCCCATATAGATCATTAACAATGAGTCACATAAACCCACCAATCACATCACATACATTTATCAATGTCATACAAATCCACCAATCACTACACTCACCATTAACAATTCATTCATTCAGTAGCATGTCCTTTACAGAACCTCGATCCCATAACAACCTTCCAGAAAACCTCTCGATCATAAGCAAGATGCCCCACTTCCCATACATCCATCTGGAGATCATCCGCCACATCCTGCACCCATCTTTTCTTTGGCCTTCCTCTTCCTCTCTTCCAAGGCACATACCCCTCCAATATTGTTCTCTCCAAACTTTTGTGACGTTTCAAGTGACCAAAATATTTCAAATTTCTTTGTCAGCTATTGAAGTATGGATGCATTTGTTCTTTTCTTTATCCAAGACATTCTTAGAACTTGTCTATAACATTTATATTCAAAGGCATTTATGCACTGTTCAGCTTGTTTAGTAAATGTCCAGGTCTCACAGGCGTATTTTGCAATGGGAAAGATGGAAAGATGCATGCTCTTAAAAATCAAATTTTTGTAGTTCTATCTGTCCCACTCCACAATTTATTCAGTTGTTTTAGTCTTTGAAGAGCAATAGACATTTGTCTTCTAATTTCTTTCATAGTGTCACCATTGTTGGTAATCAATTACTCAAGATATTCACAATTTTCCACAACCTCCAATTTTTCCTCATTAACAATTAGACAAACAAATCCACCAACCACATCACACACCATTAACAATTAGACAAACAAATCCACCAATCACATCACACACCATTAACAATTAGACAAACAAATCCACCAATCACATCACACATCATTAACAATTAGACAAATGAATCCACCAATGACATCACATACCATTAACAAGTAGACAAACAAATCCACCAATCACATTACACACCATTAACAATGAGACTAACACATCACACACCACCATCAATGAGTCACACAAGTCCACCAATCACATAACAGGCCACCATCAATGAGTCACACAAACTCACCAATCACATCACATAAAAGCTGCTAGCACATCACACAAATAAACCACACACAATGCCATCATTGAAATGACTTAAACTTACAAGCCACAGCATAAACAAGCAACAATCATAATCACACAAACACACCAATCACACCACATAATACTATCAATCATATGACACACAAACCACAACAGCATCACACAAACCTACCACTTCTGACCCATATCACCATCACAGCTCCTCCTGCAGCCTGGAATATTTCCCAGAGCTAGCAGACACACCACGATTGGAGAAGAAATCCACATCGTCTACATCATCCATGCGAGCATCCTGGTTATGAACTGAACTAAAGCCCACATCATCGCTGTCCCGCTTCATCTCGATGGTCCAGAAAGCCCGTCGCTTCTCCTTGGAGTAGTACCTGCCGAACCATACAGCAGCCACCAGCAGCAGTACAATCAGTAGCATCGTGACCACTACAGCAGCAACGACACCAGGGGACACAGATGATGACCCTGAGACCAGGCCTCTAGATCTAGCCTCCTCTTCTTTGGTACAGTTTTTGAAACGGATAGGGTCGCCCACGTAGCCTGGGAGGCACCGTTCACAGTTGAAACCTGTTGTGTTGTGTTGGCAGTTAAGGCACATACCTGATCATAGAAGAATATTATTAGCCAATGGTCAAACTGATCATATATAAGCAAAGAGAAACATTGAGGCAGACTGACCAAAAGAGAGACAGAGAAAGAAGCTAATGCAAATGTCAAGTCCACAACAAGGAAACAGACGACTAACATGCATATTTATTTTCATGTATAATTGTTCATTTAGTTGTTTCTGTGTATGTATGCATGTTAGTGTGCTTATCAAGGCCTTATCAAATGTGCTTATCAAATCATATTATGATTGTGTTCTAGTCTCATCTCATCTAATCTCATCATGTTCCTCTTGTACCTAGCGGTGTCAAGCTGAAGTATAAACAGCGGGAGAGTGCCCGTTTATGGGCTTCATGTATCGAGATTCCCAAGGACTCTGCTGTTCCGTCTGTCCATAATTTATGTGGTCGGCCTCTTCTTCTGCTTCCGTTTGGTCTGCATATCATTGCTTGTTGTAGTTTGCTGTTGGTAACCTAGTTACATGTTTTCATCATCATCAAGTGCCCTGCCAGCTGGTGAAGGCATTCATAGCTCTCCACAGATCTCGGTCTTTGGTGTTCTGGATCAACTCTGCTGCTGATATTCCTCCATGCCACCGTCTCAATCCATCCAGCATAATTTCTCTTGGTCTGCCTCTCGATCTTTCCAGTTGTCACAATGTTCTCCAATGCCTCTCTTCACATCACATGACCGAAGAAAGCTGTTTATCTCCTTCTTATTGTTGTATATAATGTTCTATTTTCATTAGCCTCTTTCATGCAATCGTTGTTAGTTACTCTGGCAGTCCAAGGAATTGGCAACATTTGTCTCAGGAACCACAACTCTGTTGCTAAGTTCTAGTAAAACCTACTAATTCTACTGTCTGTTTGTCTTGATTGACTCATAACAAAGATGTAGGCAATGACAGGTAGAGAATCAGGACAAACACACAGAGATCAACAGGTAGGCAATGACAGGTAGAGAATCAGGACAAACACACAGAGATCAACATGTAGGCAATGACAGGTAGAGAATCAGGACAAACACACAGAGATCAACAGGTAGGCAATGACAGGTAGAGAATCAGGACAAACAGACAGAGATCAACATGTAGGCAATGACAGGTAGAGAATCAGGACAAACACACAGAGATCAACAGGTAGGCAATGACAGGTAGAGAATCAGGACAAACACACAGAGATCAACAGGTAGGCAATGACAGGTAGAGAATCAGGACAAACAGACAGAGATCAACATGTAGGCAATGACAGGTAGAGAATCAGGACAAACAGACAGAGATGTAGGCAATGACAGATAGAGAATCAGGACAAACAGACAGAGATGTAGGCAATGACAGATAGAGAATCAGGACAAACAGACAGAGATGTAGGCAATGACAGATAGAGAATCAGGACAAACAGACAGAGATGTAGGCAATGACAGATAGAGAATCAGGACAAACAGACAGAGATGTAGGCAATGACAGATAGAGAATCAGGACAAACAGACAGAGATCAACATGTAGGCAATGACAGATAGAGAATCAGGACAAACAGACAGAGATCAACATGTAGGCAATGACAGATAGAGAATCAGGACAAACAGACAGAGATCAACAGGTAGGCAGACAGATAGAGAATCAGGACAAACAGACACAGATCAACAGGTAGGCAATGACAGATAGAGAATCAGGACAAACAGACAGAGATCAACAGGTAGGCAGACAGATAGAGAATCAGGACAAACAGACAGAGATCAACAGGTAGGCAGACAGATAGAGAATCAGGACAAACAGACAGAGATCAACAGGTAGGCAGACAGATAGAGAATCAGGACAAACAGACACAGATCAACAGGTAGGCAGACAGACAGGCTGGCTGAATGAACAAACTTTTTTAAAGGGTTACAAATTGGGACACAAGCCTGTCTTATATTTTGCCCTTCCAACAAGCATCTTTCACACATTAATTATCTATTATGCATGTTATACTGGGGGAAAATATGGTAATATGAATGCTGTGAACATAATGCATATTATAATGTTATGAGACAGGTAGGGAGTCAGATACACACACACAAACATAAACACAAATGCACCGACATAAGTAAGTATGCACGTACACATACACACATACAGACACATACATACACATAGACACATGGTAAAGGTGACAGAATGAACAAACTATTTTCAAAGGGTCACAAATTGGGCACGCAGGTCTGTCTTACCTCGCCCCTTCCAATCACTCATCTTTCATACATCATTTATATATTGTGCATGTTACAATGACATGGAAGGGGGGGGGGGGGGGGGGGGGGGGGGGGGGAGAAGAATATTGTCAAATGAAAGTGGTGACAGACAGTAAGAGTGACAGATAGACACACAGGTGGTAGGTAGGCGGGTTTGTTAATGTATTACATAAGTAGGTAGGAAGACAGAAAAGAATGAACAAATTTTACAGGCAAGTAGATAGGTAAATAGGTAGGCACTCAAACTGGTTAAGTAGGAATATAAGTAGTTAGGAAGATAAGAAGGTAGGTAGTAGGAAGATAAGAAGGTAGGTAGTAGGAAGATAAGAAGGTAGGTAGTAGGAAGATAAGAAGGTAGGTAGTAGGTAGGTAAGTATACAGGCAGGTATATAGGTAGGAAGGCAGACAAACAAAATAGGTAGGTAAGCAGGCAGGTAGATAGGTAGGCAGAGATAGATAGATACAATAAAACACACCCGTGATCGCTAAACACATGTGCTGGGCGTCCGGGGCCGTGTTGCCACTGCAGAAACATGGCACGCAGTGGTGGTTGAATCGGTAGAAGCCTTTGTCACACACGTGGCAGATGTTTCCGGTGTAACCAACGTCACAGCTATCACAGCGCAGGAACCCTTCAACTGGGAATATCAAATATGTCATACAATCATTTAAGATAATAAAGTTAGTTGCATATCCTCTACAGGACATTGCAGCCAACTCTAGCATTTTTCTTTTTTTGCTGTTTGTGATCTCATGGCAAAGTTACGTTGAGTAGCCTGCCACTGATTTCTGAACGACTGGTACTCATACCATTTTGTAAAAACCAAAGCAAGGCGGTCTGCTGCCAAATCGCCCGTAGATGTTTTTCGACCACGGTTTGCAGGATTACGAACTGTGTCCGTTACCTCTTTGCCACGGGACCAGCATTTAAGACAATAGTGAACACAAAATCATGATGGCGGGCAAACTTGATCGTCAACCGGTGGTCGTGTTGATCATGATGATGATAAAGACACTAAAGGAGGAGAAGAAGAGTAGCAATATGTTGAGATGAGGAAGAGGAATGAGCAAATGAAGAAAAGAACTTTTGCCTTGAGGTGAGATGTTTTTTGTGACCATATGGCTCAACAGTACCAAACCAAAAATATTTAACATTAAATCACCAACGTCTGTGGCAACGGCGTAGCAAAAGCAATTCACAAATCCCTGATGCCACGTCTGAAATCAGCTGCAGGCGATTTGGAAGCAGAGAGTCTTGTGTTGATATTAAACAACAGTATGAGTGTCGTCATTCAGAAAGCAATGTCAAACTGCTGGACATAAACTTGCCAAGTAAATCAGAAAGTCCAAAAAATGCTGGGGTTGATTGTGACGTCCTGTAAAGGACATGCAACTGAGTGTTTTAAAATGTTGAATCAATATGCTTGGCAGATCACAAAAATGGAGAATGACTACAACAATGACTAACACTACAAACGTTCATCAATTGGTACCTGTGCGGCATCATCATCTTGTGCTCTCCACAGACCCTGGTCCTTGATGTTCTTCTTCTTCATTTTTTCGCTTGAAATATGTCTATAACTGCAATGTTGTCTTTTGTATGAATTTAACTGTCTTTTTTAGTTCACTCAGCGGTCCATAGAGTGTATCTTCCACTGTTGTCTCTCTAGGCCAGAAGGTTCACCTGGATATGTTGTAATTTGGCAGTCTTGGAATATGTGCTTTGCTGTCTGCGACGCCAATCCACATGTGCACATGGCTGATTCACCAATCTTGAATTTTGTATACATGTGGCTGTGTAATCTATTGTGTCCTGTTCTGAGGCGCAATATAATGACTTGTTCTGGTCTGTCCATAATGTGGTAGTCGTCTTGAGCAGGTTTTGGTGGCTTTCTGACTGATTTGATCATTCTTTTCTTTTGGTGGTATGTAACAGGTACATCAGGCTGTTCTTCTTTTGCTCCTTCAAGGAGCCAGTGGGAAAATATTTAGAAAAGTTTATCAACAGAGGAAGAAGAAGAAGAAGAAGAAGAAGAAGAAGAAGAAGAAGAAGAAGAAGAAGAAGAAGAAGAAGAAGAAGAAGAAGAAGAAGAAGAAGAAGAAACAGACCCAAGGGGTCATCTAGCTTCATAAAATGAATACCAGAATACATTCTAGGAGGTAAGGCAGCCATCTTGGTAATGACCACATCAGTCATTGAGTGCTGGTTGGTCAAGAACATGCAGAGCAAATTACAAGTATCTCCATCAGTACTCCAGTCTCCTTCCATAGATCACACCAGAAGATTCTCTCTCAGGGCACAAACTCCATAGCTGTGCTGAGACTTCAAATATGAGTATAATGCAACCACAGATGCTATAACTATGATAACCATTTGCTCTGTGGGTTTCATTAACATGACATTCTAGTTTAACTATTATCAGGTTTGGTCAATGGCACTGCAAGTAGTCAATATTATCTGTATGTGACATAAACCACACACCTACAGAACAATAAAGTAAACAATACGAGGGGGCTTCAAATCAAAACCTTAAAAGTGTGATAGAAATTACAATAACCACGCCATTGTCTTGTAGCTTGTCAATATTGTTTTTAAGGATGTCAAGAGTGTTAAGCATGTGACATCATGGTGCAGATAACATGATGATGTCATAAGGACAGTTTAAAGATGGCCACCCAACTTTTTACATGCACCAAAGAGGAGCAATGTTCTAATATCTGTTTTTTTTTTTGGTTAACAGTGAAAGGGTGAAACCAATAGAAATTCATGGGTGAATGAAGGTCCAGTATGGTGATGTATGCCTGTCAGTCCAGCAAGTGTATGAGTGGAGTAGGAAATTTCAAAACTTTTCAGTGTGATGAAGAGGTACAGCAGGTGATGCACGAGTGATTACACATGCGACAAAGATAATTTTTTTTCTACAGGAATCCAAGCACTTTATCAGCGTGGGAGGACTTGCACTGAACGCAGTGGTGACTACATCGAAAAATGATACATTTGTTCTTTAACTTGTCAGAATATATTCACCAAAAAATTATAAGTTCCCACGTAACTTGGACACATCCTTGCAAACAAGATAATACAGAAGGAGCATACAACCTAAAGCACACCAACAAAGCAACAAAAACGGGACAAATAACATAAGACACACAAACAAAACAAAGAAGGGACAAATAACATAAGATACAAACTTACAACCATAACAAAGAAGGGTCAAATGACATAAGATACACACAACCATAACAAAGAAGGGACAAATGACATAAGAAACATACTTACAAACATAACAAAGAAGGGACAAATATAAGCCACACACAAAAAAAGACAACAAAGAAGGGACAAATATAAATCACACAAACAAGACAACAAAGAAGGGACAAATGACATAAGATACATATTTACAAACATAACAAAGAAGGGACAAATGACATAAGATACATACTTACAAACATAACAAAGAAGGCACAAATATAAGCCATACAAACAAGACAACACAGAAGGGACAAATGATATAAGCTACATACTTACAAACATAACAAAGTAGGGACAAATGACATATGATACATACTTACAAACATAACAAAGAAGGGACAAATAACATAAGCTACATACTTACAAACATAACAAAGAAGGGACAAATAACATAAGATACATACTTACAAACATAACAAGGAAGGGTCAAATAACATAAGATACATACTTACAAACATAACAAAGAAGGGACAAATAACATAAGATACATACTTACAAACATAACAAAGAAGGGACAAATAACATAAGATACATACTTACAAACATAACAAAGAAGGGACAAATAACATAAGATACATACTTACAAACATAACAAAGAAGGGACAAATAACATAAGATACATACTTACAAACATAACAAAGAATGGACAAATATAAGCCACACAAACATGACAACAAAGAAGAGACAAATGACATACAATACATACTTACCAACATAACAAAGAAGGGACAAATAACAAGACCACACTTAACAACAAGACAACAAAGAAGGGACAAATATAAGACACACAAACAAGGAAGAGACAAATATAAGACATACAAACAAGACAACAAAAAAGGGACAAATATAAGACACACAAACAAGGAAGAGACAAATATAAGACACACAAACAAGGAAGAGACAAATATAAGGCATACAAACAAGACAACATAGAAGGGTCAAATAACACAAGACCATACTTACCAACAAGACAACAAAGAAGCAACACTTAACTTACCAAACTGACAAGACCTGTTGCGGGTGGCCAGATGGTCACATGGGCAGCGGTGACAAGGGAAATGGGGGGCAGTTCTGTAATAACCCAGTGCACATGTCTCACAGAAGCTTCCCTCGTATCCATGCTTACAATTACAATATCTGGGTCCTGTAAAGTTACATCCCAGACTGGGAGCAATGGCCCCATATGTGTCACACAGACATACTGTAGACACAAATGTTAAACTTCAAGAATTGTTACAAGCATCCTATTTTCAACTAGATTAGGACTCAGTACTTTTTTGGTGTGTGATGGTGGAAATAACCATGTGTTCTCATGCATCCATTGTGAATAAACATTTACAGTGTGAATTGGTCTGATCAGTCACATTCGCTACTGTCATGGGTTGTAGTTATTATGCCTTTTTGAAGCACAATGTAACAAAGTATCGTCTGTCAAGACGGCAAGGTGCCAATGAAGGACTCAGTACTGTTTTAGTTAGAGGTGGGTCCATAATGCTAAACTACCCCACCTACTGTCTGCCCACTCAATCACCTCTGTGCCCACTCAATCACCTCTGTGCCCACTCAATCACCTCTGTGCCCACTCAATGAGATGTCTGTCTGCCCCAAATTACTTATAATGCTAGACACAGTAAACGATTAAATATATTACACATGCCGAAGCCTAGGATTGACTTATACAAAACAAGCTTAACGTACTCTGCAGCTCAGCTGTGGAACAATATTCCACAAGGAATCAATGACATTACCAATCCCTATACATATAATCGCAAATTATTTGAACACTATCTCAGTACGGATCACCTTCCCCCTTAATAATAGAAATAATAACAAAACCCTAGTATAACAGCCAGTCCCCTTTTGGTAGGCCAGTATATTCCACATAGCTAATAACAAGTGTCACACTATTATCTAATATTACTGAGTCATGTAGTATTGATGTTCGCATTTTGCCCATGCCTTTATAATGCATATCTTTTATATTGTTGCTGTTCTCTGTTAGCCTTGAGAGATGTATGAATGAAATAATGTATGAAAGTGAGTGATAGAAGGGCAGAATGTAAGACGGGCCTGCGTGCCCAATTCTTAACCCTTTTAAAATAAAGTTTGTTCGTTCGTTCTGTCGACTCAATGACATGCCTGTGTGCTCACTCATTCACTTGCCTGTCTGCTCACTTAATGACATGCCTGTCTGCCCATTCAATTATCTGCCTGCCTTTCTGTCGACTCAATGACATGCCTGTGTGCTCACTCATTCACTTGCCTGTCTGCTCACTTAATGACATGCCTGTATGCTCACTCATTCGCTTGGCTGTCTGTCCACTCAATGACATGCCTGTGTGCTCACTCATTCCCTTGCCTGTCTGCCTACTCAATGACATGCCTGTGTGCTCACTCATTCACTTGCCTATCTGTCCACTCAATGACATGCCTGTGTGCTCACTCATTCACTTGCCTGTCTGCCCACTCAATGACATGCCTGTGTGCTCACTCATTCCCTTGCCTGTCTGCCCACTCAATGACATGCCTGTGTGCTCACTCATTCACTTGCCTATCTGCCCACTCAATGACATGCCTGTGTGCTCACTCATTCACTTGCCTGTCTGCCCACTCAATGACATGCCTGTGTGCTCACTCATTCACTTGCCTGTCTACCCACTCAATGACATGCCTGTGTGCTCACTCATTCATTTGCCTGTCTGCCCACTCAATGACATGCCTGTATGTTCACTCATTCACTTGCCTGTCTGCTCACTTAATGACATGCCTGTCTGCCCAGTTAATTACCTGCCTGCCTGTGTGCCCACTCAATGACATGCCTGTGTGCTCACTCATTCACTTGCCTGTCTACCCACTCAATGACATGCCTGTGTGCTCACTCATTCATTTGCCTGTCTGCCCACTCAATGACATGCCTGTATGTTCACTCATTCACTTGCCTGTCTGCTCACTTAATGACATGCCTGTCTGCCCAGTTAATTACCTGCCTGCCTGTGTGCCCACTCGGTGACATGTGCCAGGGGTAGATTTTAACCTCTGATTAGTTTTTAAATAGCACATATACATGTTTCATTCTTAACATCGTGATCTCCTGCGTGAGGATGGAGGTGGAAGCAGTAACAGCGGCATTCCGTTGGTTAGAGGAGACCACTGCAACACACACTGTATTCATTACGGACTCAAGGAGTATGCTTGGTGGGTTGGAGAAGGGAAAATTTTGTGTGGAATGGCTCACCTCACTTCAGAGGTTACAGATTGTGAGAATTGTATGGATTCTTTGCCCTGACCATGCAAGAGTGCGGGGGAATGGGCAGGCTGATGGGCTGGCTACATCTTGGTGGTAGATTATCTATGGACAAGGGAGAGGTGATTGTGTGCCTGTGGGACCAGGTGGAGAAGGCGTGGGAGCAGACTGAGAACCCGTATGTGGAAAGAATGAGATTGCAGGGGATTCGTAGGGGTTCTGGAAACTGAGAGGGAAGACCAGGAGAACTTTCAATCAGATAGCAGTGGGAACAATTAGTAGTATGACTCTTTGCTGGCTGTTGAACAAGGGGATGGAGCACGTATGGGAATGTCCTGAGTGCAGGTATGTCGGTGTTTAGTTAAACTCAACTCAGCTCATCGTGTCAGAAGGTAGGCCTTGACATCATGACTCTACTATTATCCAATGGTTTTACGTCAGGACTCATATGTTGACCTCGATTTACTGCTGTAGGTGTCGGTATGATCACTCTTCAACTTTTGTGATCTGTGTTCTGACCTCTGTAGATCCAGTCCTCCGACCTGCTACCAAACTCCCCCATTTCATTGCTGTCCAGGTATTCTTACTACGTTGTCATCCAAGGGTTTGTGCCATGTTTGTTATGGTTATAGTTATTGTATTTGTTATTCAAATCTCTATCACTCAACATTCTAATAGCAGCAATCTCTTGCCATCGCCAACTCGGATTAACTGTCAGTTTACCCATACTGTTTCTCTGGTGGTCTCCACTCGAGTCTCTCTTTCCAAGAGTGTTCTCAACTCTTCCATTCAGTCACTGCGTGCAATCCACGTGAAAGCATGGGGCACGCCAAACTCTGATACAAACTCACTAGGTTCCTGTCAATATGTCTGCCCACTCAATAACATGTTTATCTATCTGTCCACTCAATGACCTGCCTATCTTTATTGCCAATCTACTCAATGACCTGCATATCTATTTGTCCACTCAATGATCTGCCTATCTATCTGTCCACTCACTGACTTGCCTATCTACCTGTCCACTCAATGATCTGCCTATCTGTCCACTCAATGACATGCCTATCTATCTGTCCACTCAATGACCTGCATATCTATCTGTCCACTCAATGACCTGCCTATCTGTCCACTCAATGACCTGCCTATCTGTCCACTCAATGACCTGCCTATCTATATGTCTACTCAATGACCTGCCTATCTATCTGTCCACTCAATGATCTGCCTATCTATCTGTCCACTCAATGACCTGCCTATCTATCTGTCCACTCAATGACCTGCCTATCTATCTGTCCACTCAATGACCTGCATATCTATCTGTCCACTCAATGACCTGCATATCTATCTGTCCACTCAATGACCTGCCTATCTATCTGTCCACTCAATGACCTGCATATCTATCTGTCCACTCAATTACCTGCATATCTATCTGTCCACTCAATGACCTGCCTATCTATCTGTCCACTCAATGACCTGCCTATCTGTCAACTGAATGACATGCCTATCTATCTGTCTACTCAATGACCTGCCTATCTATCTGTCCACCCAATGACATGCCTATCTATCTGTCTACTCAATGACCTACCTATCTATCTGTCCACTCAATGACCTGCCTATCTACCTGTCCACTGAATGACCTGCCTATCTATCTCTCCACTGAATGACATGCCTATCTATCTGTCCACTGAATGACCTGCCTATCTATCTGTCCACTCAATGACCTGCATATCTATCTGTCAACTGAATGACCTACCTATATATCTGTCCACTCAATGACCTGCCTATCTATCTGTCCACTCAATGACCTGCCTATCTATCTGTCCACTCAATGACCTGCCTATCTATCTGTCAACTGAATGACCTGCCTATCTATCTGTCAACTGAATGACCTGCCTATCTATCTGTCAACTGAATGACCTGCCTATCTGTCAACTCAATGACCTGCCCATCTATCTGTCAACTCAATGACCTGCCTATCTATCTGTCAACTCAATGACCTGCCTATCTATCTGTCAACTCATCAACTCAATGACCTGCCTATCTATCTGTCAACTTAATGACATGCCTATCTATCTGTCTACTCAATGATCTGCCTGCCTATCTGTCTACTCAATGATCTGCCTGCCTATCTGTCTACTCAATGACCTGCCCACTCAATGACCTGCCTGCCTGTCTGCCCACTCAATGACCTGCCTGCCTGTCTGCCCACTCAATGACCTGCCTGCCTGTCTGCCCACTCAATGACCTGCCTGCCTGTCTGCCCACTCAATGACCTGCTTGTCTGTCTGCCCACTCAATGACCTGCCTGCCAGTCTGCCCAGACAGGCAGATAGATGATTGTGTGGGCAAGCAGCAGACAGTTAGGTGATTGAGTAGGCAGATACACAGGCAGGTCACTGAGTGGCTAGACAGAAACAAACACATATACATAAATACATACATGCTCACACACACACAAACAATTCAGCCACCCACGACTCAAAAAATGAATTTGTAAAAACAGAAACTACCTTCGGATTCAGCCTCTGATTTTGTCGTGAAATATACAGGAGGATCGTTCTGGAACTCAGCCCCAGAAACGTAGACAGCCTTGACGTAAAACTTGTACCTGGTGGCAGGAGACAGACCAGTGATGTTGGCAGTCAGAGATGTGGCGGCTACCGTCATGTTAAAAACTGCATGGAAGAGACAGAAAACCATTCACAGAGAATGTGTATTAAGAACCCAGGCAGGAACTCTGAGACATAAGTGCATATATGGTGATAGGCCCAATTCAATTAATTCAGTTCAATTCAACTTTATTTTAAAAGGGTCACAAATTGGGCACGCAGGCCCGTCTTACATTCAGCCCTTTACACCAGTAGGCAGTGCAGGGGTGACATGGTTAATATCACACCAGCCGCCTTAATTTCCCTAGTCCAATCCTGGTACCAGATCTTAGACTGGGTCAACCTGGAATCAAAGTACATTTGTAAAATCCGCTTTGATGTGAATACGGACCTATGACTTCTGAGCAGAGAATTTGCATGGGCTATGTATAATTAGTGTCCATTAACATGTTATGAGATATTTTGGGCATATGGTGCTAAATGTTTCATGAGTGGATGGTATATGAGTTCATATGTTCGTCATTACACTGGCTAAATGTTTCATGAATGGTTGGTATATGTGAGTTAATATGGTTGTCATTACACTGGCTAAATGTTTCATGAATGGTTGGTATATGTGAGTTAATATGGTTGTCATTACACTGGCTAAATGTTTTATAAATGGATGGTATGTGTGAGTTAATATGGTCGTCATTACACTGGCTAAATGTTTCATGAATGGATGGTATGTGTGAGTTAATATGGTCGTCATTACACTGGCTAAATGTTTCATGAATGGATGGTATGTGTGAGTTAATATGGTCATCATTACACTGGTTAAATGTTTCATGAATAGATGGTATATGTGAGGTTATATGGTTGTCATTACACTGGCTAAATGTTTCATGAATGGTTGGTATATGTGAGTTAATATGGTTGTCATTACACTGGTTAAATGTTTCATGAATGGTTGGTATATGTGAGTTAATATGGTTGTCATTACACTGGTTAAATGTTTCATGAATGGATGGTATATTGAGTTAATATGGTTGTCATTACACTGGTTAAATGTTTCATGAATGGTTGGTATATATGAGTTAATATGGTTGTCATTACACTGGTTAAATGTTTCATGAATGGTTGGTATATTGAGTTAATATGGTTGTCATTACACTGGCTAAATGTTTCATGAATGGTTGGTATATGTGAGTTAATATGGTTGTCATTACACTGGTTAAATGTTTCATGAATGGTTGGTATATGTGAGTTAATATGGTTGTCATTACACTGGCTAAATGTTTGATGAATGGATGGTATATTGAGTTAATATGGTTGTCATTACACTGGTTAAATGTTTCATGAATGGTTGGTATATATGAGTTAATATGGTTGTCATTACACTGGCTAAATGTTTCATGAATGGATGGTATATTGAGTTAATATGGTTGTCATTACACTGGCTAAATGTTTCATGAATGGTTGGTATATGTGAGTTAATATGGTTGTCATTACACTGGTTAAATGTTTGATGAATGGATGGTATATTGAGTTAATATGGTTGTCATTACACTGGCTAAATGTTTCATGAATAGATGGTATATTGAGTTAATATGGTTGTCATTACACTGGCTAAATGTTTCATGAATGGTTGGTATATGTGAGTTAATATGGTTGTCATTACACTGGTTAAATGTTTCATGAATGGATGGTATATTGAGTTAATATGGTTGTCATTACACTGGCTAAATGTTTCATGAATAGATGGTATATTGAGTTAATATGGTTGTCATTACACTGGCTAAATGTTTCATGAATGGTTGGTATATGTGAGTTAATATGGTTGTCATTACACTGGTTAAATGTTTGATGAATGGATGGTATATTGAGTTAATATGGTTGTCATTACACTGGATAATGTTTCATGAATGGATGGTATATTGAGTTAATATGGTCATCATTACACTGGATAATGTTTCATGAATGGATGGTATATTGAGTTAATATGGTTGTCATTACACTAACTAAATGTTTGATGAATGGATGGTATATGTGAGTTAATATGGTCATCATTACACTGGATAATGTTTCATGAATGGATGGTATGTGTGAGTTAATATGTTTGTCATTACACTGGCTAAATGTTTCGTGAATGGATGTTGTGTGTGTTAATATTTTCATTATCACACTGGCTAACCCAGACTGTTGCATGTATGTGAAACATGGACAATGTGTTGGGTATTGTTGAGAGACGACATCACTGCACTCTGGACATTCTCAAACACGCTCTGTCCTCATCTTCAACAGCCAGTGAAGAGTACCAGTTGGAGTTTGATTATGTATCCGTCTGGTTTTTCCTTGGAGTACTGCTTGTCGGCCAGATCCTCTGGTAACTCATAGACAATAAGCAAACAAGGTGAAAAACATCAAATGGCAGTGGCCAAGAAGAAGACAGATACTGATAATTGCAAGATCTGAACACTGAAGAAACAACACTCGGAAACTAAATTACTTTGGCCAGATTCTCCCAGAGATTTGAACAGAACAGTGACAGAAGGCCAGGTTCCTGCAAGATGAGGTGGGGGTCAACCCAGCACAAAGACAGACAAAAGAAACTGCAGACACCTAGAGCATGACAATGCAAGAGGCAATGGAAATGGCCAAGGATCAAGTCTCTTTTCAGCAGGCCATGATGTGAGTGATATTCCTGGTCCATGACATTCTTGGTTCATGGCATTCTTGGTTCATGATATTCTTGGTCCATGACATTCCTGGTCCATGACATTCCTGGTCCATGACATTCCTGGTCCATGATATTCTAAGAATTTTCCTGTAACATTACAGTTCAAAAGCCATGATTCTCTTTCTCAGTGAATGCGAAACAGTCCATGACTCAATGTCATATTGTGGTGTATTGCCACAGAAAAGATGCATGTTTTAAAAAAATATACTTTAATTGGTATTAGCCTCTGCATTGCTAAGATCAAAAGCAAATTGAAAACTGTAAACTGATTAGATAAATTAGAAGCAGACAAGATTTTTTGGGCACGTTATGAGAAGGAATAAATTAGCAAACGTGGTGGTAACTGGAAAGATTGAGGGAAAAAGAACAAAGGGAAGGCAGAGAAGTAACTATCTTAATGGCTTCGCCACATGGCATGGTTGAGACAAGAACACTGAGCTGATCCATGATTCGGGTCATCATGTAAGATGGCGAAACATGACCTCCCACACTTATTGACATGGCACATGGTGATGATGATGATTGCTATGACCAGTCTACATCTGATTTCTTGTTTTTAAAAAAAGTCGCTTAAAAGTCGACAGGGTCGACTTTATTGCACCGGGTTGTTATCCCATATGGCTCAGTCTCTTTCCGCAGCTCGGAAAGCGTCACACAAGGCACGAACTCTGTAGCTCCAGTGACGACCCACAGGAGTCTCCGAAATAAATGCACTCGTGAACCGAAGGACACGGCCCGGATTCGAACCCACAACCTTCAGAGCCTCGAGGCAGACGGATTGACCACTTCACCATGGAGACTCCCAAACTGTTGATTACAGAGCCAAGACATTCAAAGTTTATACACAACCGGTTTACATAATTAAAACAATTTTAACAACCACCACCATGCCTAAACTGATTTGTCAGCTATGAAAACTGGTTAAACCATTCTCCCACCCCGGTTTGCTGAATGTGAACCAAAAAGAAAAGCTGCCAGAGAAACTGTTTTGACATGTGTCATCCAGATAATAACAACATGCCACACAGCAGCAACATTTTGAAGTGGGCTTTGTTAGTTTCTCAGGACACTGTACTACCAACACATCCATCATCTGTCCCTCATACATTACAGTTGTTTTATCTGCAATGCAATGTTACTGAACTCTGCTCATACTCACAGGTGCTCTATAATAACACTATAACACTATATACATGTAACACTATAACACTGTATATAACACTATAAGTGTTGAATACAAACAGTTCAGTGATTGCATTCATTTATAGTGAGAAATATGGTGATATATAAGAAAATTAGCAGGCTGACAGGCTTGAAAGTAAGGCTCTGTGGAATGCAGACGAGCCATGGATCAGGCTGACATTCTGAATGCTCTACGAGAAGTAAGTCGTTTACGAGAACCAAGTGATGACTATGAATCTACAACCATGGTCAGGCTGCAAGAACAGCAAGTTAAAAGAGGTGTGGCCAAACAAGAAGACTACGCAGGAAGCCAAAGAAGATTAATAAACCAACACAGAACTGGTGTTGTTAGCCGCTACAAGCTGCTGATTTGCTGAGGAGATCTGAGCACTTATAAACTGAATGGTTCGATGTGCAATGAGGATGATCTGTCAACTAACTAACTAACTAACTATAGTAAGAAATATGGTCTGTTCCATAAAATTAAAAGCCTCTGTAATTACTTGACACTTTGATGAGAGTCTATTCTAGAGGCAAGTCTGTAGTGAATGGGTTACGAACATATTTCGCAAAATGAGGTCGAAACACAGCTGCAGGCAATTTGGAAGCAAACCGCCTTACACTGGTTTTCCTACAATGGTATGAGTACCAGTTGTTCAGAAATCAATGGCAAACTACTGAACGTAAACTTGCCTAGAAATCAGGGTTATGCAACTAAGAAGTAAATATGTCACATATGACAAAGATAGAAATTCACTGAAATGTAATTCAACCACACCAAAGCTCTGTTTTATAGCAAATTAACAGAGCAGCTGAATAGACGTCTACTTGGCACCATGTATGGTGAGATGGTAAAGTACCTTCTGCAGAGCTTAAGTGGAAATTCCGGAAAGTTAGACCAACCTGAGGCCCCAAATTTAAAAAAAAAGACACCGAGCCTACTGCAACAGAGTACTCGAATATTCTAGCCCGCAGAGGGATTTGTGATTGTGTGTAATTTCTATTTTGGATTATGAAGTATGATTTGCACCAGCCAATTACCAGTGACTAAATAGTAAGAACATAACTGAGTGCATTAATTCGGTACCCAGATAATGGGGAAAAGGATCTAATCGACAGCAAAGGTGAACCCTTAACTGCACACCAGGAGCAAATTGACTCTATTAATTAGTTTAATTAATAGTACAAAATGCTGTATATATGTTGGGTTTTTTTCTGAAGGTAACAGGTCAGTAGTTTTTTTCCAATGGTATAGATGGTATAGTATTTTGACACCAACTCATTATTTTTAATAATGAGAGAATGGTAAAAGGTGTCAGAAACATGTTATGTTGGGTTCTATTTAATAATAATAATAATCTTTATTTGCCTTAATTATGAGGGAAAATGAAAGTAGACCCAATTTGTGGTTGCTGTGTTGTTTGTAATAACATTGTTGTTTTTTCTGGGGTCACTGGGTACTATGTTGTAATACTGCACATCATTCCCATGCCTGTCTTAAAATGCATAGTGTTTATTACACATCTATATATATATATATAACTACAGATCTTGATTTTATACTTGAACTGTTTGTCCAAAAGTGTTGTGTACATCACGTAAATGTGGTGTCCAACAAGTGGTTGTTTATATGTTGTGAGCAATCAATATCCTTCTAGCATCTATAGTTAATTTAAGGGTGATGAAGTGGGAAGGGAAACCTACACACAGATGCCGTTGTTTCAAGGATTGAACTCTTTTCTCCTGGGATTTGTGGTAAATATCCCTGATCACCCTGCATTCTAACCAGTGACCAGAGAATCAATAAAACCCCCTAGACATTTTAACGAATTATTCTCAGGAATTAAAATCCACATCCCACAATGGGTGATGTCATCTATATAGTGCTGACCGCCTTTATTTCCCAGGACTTCTTGGTACCAGTCTAGGTTGGAGTCACCTGGGAGTTCAAGTCAATTTATAAAAGTCTGCCTCTACAGGTGTTAGAACACATGACTACCTAGCAGGCCTGCAGGCCACTGCACTACCAAACCTCCCTCTGATACAGATACAAATTAGCTTCATATCCTTTACAGGATGTTGCAATCAAGCTGGAAATTTTTTACAGTTGGTTTTTATTTCCTCGCTTTAAACTCAAGTATAGCCCACACATGTCCTACTACTTATGGTATATGTAGCATGAACTGCATGTTTGGAACGATGGCAGCAGGATGTTGCTGAATTGACTGGTTTGCCTTTTCGGTTCACGAGCGCATTTTCTCAGGTCGTCGCTGGAGTTACGGAGTTCATACTTTGTACTGCGCTTTCGGTGGGTCGCCCTGCAGAAAGAGACAGAGACATATGGGATAAAACCCGGGTCAATTAAGTCTTTCAGGTGACTCTCACTTCCATCGAAGATGAACTGTATTTTCCGTGGAGGACTTTTGTGTTGACAATTTCTGGTGGCATTATGCAGTGTACCTGTGCGGGCTGTTGGCTTGCTGAGACTCCTGTCTTTTCCACTTTTCACATTGGACAGTGAGTGTGATATTCTATGGCACAGGAATGGAGCATAATGGGGACAACCCATTGCCGTGAAGTTGGAACCGCAACTAACTATTTATAGCACACTGGACTGATATTTGCATATGGATTAGCTTTCCCTAGTACAGTGTCCCTCTGCATCAGACCAACCCACTCTGACATCTGAGGTACTTGTAACTGACTCTCTCTTCCTTCCCCCCCACCCCCCCAGTCAAGGATGAGAAGTCTAAAGTTCAACTGATCGGTGTAGGGGTTTAACCCGCTGCCTCGGCATCAGCACACCGGAAGTTTCACAGCACATACTCTAATCTATTCAGCCATTTTGACCTGACTGTTTGTGATTCGCTAGGAAATGTAAATTCAGATACACAAACTAGAAGGATTCATACCAGTAGATGCATTGTCCGCCTCCTCCCAGGTGATTTCATACTTGGTGATACAGCCTTGTGAAAATACAACTATTTTTTGGTTGACTTTGCTTTTCACCAGCAGCTTATCGTGGGCTTGTAAGGAGTCTCTGAATGCTACCACCATGGAGTCAGTGCTGACGTCCAGCTGCTCGTCGGGTTTCAAAGCCACAGTGTAGTTGCTGAAGAAAGAGATGGGTTGGCACTTCCAGCCATTGCTCGCAGTTGTCGGAAGCATGGTTGTTGTTTCTGTGAATATAATAAACAAACAGTCATGCTGTCATGCTAAGTGCTGTTAGTCTTTGAACAGTTACAAATCAATGCCACACATCACAAGGATGCTGTAAGAAAATCACAGGTTGTCTTTATTTTATTGACTTTTTTGTGTTCCTCTGCAAGTCAATTTGTTTAGATTTTCGATGTTCCTATGCTCTCACTGCAACAGACAAGTTACTTTTTTCTCAGTGCATGTACAAGGGTCGTTTCCTTAATTTATAATGAAAGACTAAACAAATTGACTCTTGCTGTCTTCTTCTAACCTTCTCTTCATAAATCTTTCTAGTTGTTTTAATTTTGCTCTTCTCAAAATATATGAAAATTAAACAGTCACAGAGTTTTAATATTCAACAAGTCTAGAAACAAAACAATTTTTCACTCATATATTTATACAAAAACAGCATTCTTTGGTTACATGATGAGAAGAGAGACACCAGAGAACATCACGACAACTGGAGAGAGAGGCATTGGAAAACATGACAACTGGAAAGATAAGTGGGAAGTTTGCAGGGCACATGATGACGATGGTGTATTTATACAAGAAAAACAAATGACAATAATGAGAGAAGAAACTATAAAAATAAGTGAACAACTGGAAAAATCAGTGGGGAAAAATGGCAGAGGCAGACTGAAAGAAATGATACTGGATGAACTGAGACGGTGGCACGGAGGACTATCATAATTATAGTTGAACCAGAACACCAAGGACAGAGATTTGTGGAGAGATATAAACACTTATGTCAGTTTGCAGGACATGTGATGATAGTGATTTATAGAAGAATAAATGACAATAACAAGAGAAGAACCTATCAAAATAAGCAAACAAACACAAGAAATACTTCAGCATGTCTAACAACTCTTATAAAAACAAAAGTATCCATAAAGTTATGCAGAAACATGATTGTATATATCAAAAGAAACAATATTTTAGGTCCTTTAAAGTGCTGAATATGCAAAGGAAAATAAAGTACCAAGGAATCAAAACCACAAAGTCTCACAAAAGAAACTGTTTAAAATAATTAATTTCATTACTTACCATTGTCCTTGACATCTTGTATATTGGGTCCTTCACCTTTATGACCCAGTAACCTAGTTATATT
The DNA here is from genome assembly GCA_014155875.1 of Cepaea nemoralis. Lineage (NCBI taxonomy): Eukaryota > Metazoa > Mollusca > Gastropoda > Stylommatophora > Helicidae > Cepaea > Cepaea nemoralis. The sequence continues at coordinate 265,518 of JACEFZ010017920.1, read as the reverse complement.
GGATCCATTGGTGATCTCTGAAACATTTACTGCTGCTCCGTTCTGATGCTTGCTGACTTTCAGCTCCTCTGCTACGGTGAGTTCATCAATGCTGGCATTAACAACATCATGGATCAGATAAACGGGTGGTGGGTCCCAAGCTAAGACAATACTTGTTGCCTGAATTAGGTACGCTGTGATGTTTTCCACTGGCCCAATGACAACATGAGCTGAAAAATATGACCAGAAAGTCATAAGATAAATATATTAGAGGTATACAATGGCTTTCATGGGAGAGTTGAGTTATGAACTGACATCACTGCACTCAGGACATTCCCATACATGCTACATCCCCTCGTTCAACAGCCAGCGAAAAATCATACTACTAATCATTCCCACCGCTATCTGATTGAAAGTTCTCCTTGTCTTCCCTCTGTTTTGAGATTCTTCCAAGAGATTCCCTACCAGTCTATGAACCTGTTCATTCCCCCACAATCCTGCATGGTGAGGGAACAAAATCCATACAATTCTCACAATCTGTGACCTCTGTTCATGGGAAAACAAGAGGAAAGACATACACATCAAATGAGTGTGTACAAGAATGAGAAACATCAGGACGAACAGAAATATCTGTCTAAAACGATGGACATTGCTGCCTATAATACTTTGCAGCATAGGAAAAGGGGATTTTGAGCTTGAGGGATTGAGGTTATCTGACATGCAGTCGCCGTGAACTGTGCAGGTTAGGGTTTTCTTTTTCGCATCAACAGAAAAAACTAACATTTCCAAAAATTTAACTCCCAAATGAGAGCCCGGCGTGCTAACCACTCAGCCAGATGCTCTACAAAATTAACGCCCATCATACGAGCAACGTGCAGGGAGCCAGCAGTTTGTATGTGTCACCTACTTTCCGTGAATTTATTCACAAAAGAAATAAACATTTTATAACCATCACGCAATGCATATAATGTGAGTATCTGTTACACTGTCTGGGCATTGTGTGGGAGTCTGTTGACAACGCAACACCTAAGACCTGTGGAGGCAACGTGACGTCCTAGACCTAATATATGCCAGTTTGTAAGTGCTGTGTGAATCCTGACCTGGCTACATCCTCATGTGTCTCTTCGTTCCAGTACTGGTCTTGCACTGCCCGCTGATTTCTAAGCTTGGAGACGGGACGGAGACCTCTGCGACACAACCGCTGTGGCAATGATACTTCAGTACTGGATCATGTGGAGATGGTACTTCAGTACTGGATTATGTGGAGATGGTACTTCAGTACTGGATCATGTGGAGATGGTACTTCAGTATTGGATCATGTGGAGATGGTACTTCAGTACTGGATCATGTAGAGATGGTACTTCAGTACTGGATCATGTGGAGATGGTACTTCAGTACTGGATCATGTGGAGATGGTACTTTAGTACTGGATCATGTGGAGATGGTACTTCAGTACTGGATCATGTAGAGATGGTACTTCAGTACTGGATCATGTGGAGATGGTACTGGATCATGTGGAGATGGTACTTCAGTACTGGATCATGTGGAGATGGTACTTCTGTACTGGATCATGTGGAGATGGTACTTCAGTATTGGATCATGTGGAGATGGTACTTCGGTACTGGATCATGTGGAGATGGTACTTCAGTATTGGATCATGTGGAGATGGTACTTCAGTACTGGATCATGTGGAGATGGTACTGGATCATGTGGAGATGGTACTTTGGTACTGGATCATGTGGAGATGGTACTTCAGTACTGGATCATGTGGAGATGGTACTTCTGTACTGGATCATGTGGAGATGGTACTTCAGTATTGGATCGTGTGCAGATGGTACTTCGGTACTGGATCATGTGGAGATGGTACTTCAGTATTGGATCATGTGGACAGTTTCTACACCAATCTCAATAAGACAGACACAAGCCCTTTCCAGGGCGGACACAACCTGAACGCTAGTGCAGCAGACTTAAGAATTGAAATGCAGCTACCAAAGGATTCAATAACTAGCCAACCAACCAATCAACACCCTTGAATGTGTACAGCATTATTTTAATTTCAAATGAGAAAACTTACCCACAAAACCAGTTCTGTAACGATGGAGTTACCAACCCAGTTCATAATCCCACATATCGCGTTCGAAGTGAAGATGTGGGTGATTTGGACGCAGGCCCCCTTGTGTTAATTTGATACAATGGTATGATTGCTGGCCTGTTCAGAAAGCAATGGCAAACTACTGAGCGTACACTTGCCAAGAAATCTCAAACCAAAAAAATTATTGGGGTTGATTGCGACGTCATGTAAAGGATATGCAACTAACTTTAACCCACAAAAGAGATCCCCCTTGTGTAATCTAAAGGAAGAGACTGAGGCAGTTGTGGAGATATTCATGTATATTGAAAGTGATCCAAAACCAAATGAAATAACTAAGGAGGTCAGCATGGCTGAATGGATAAAAGACCTTGCTCTTAAACTTCCGGTGTGCTGATGCCGAGGTAGCAGGTTTAATCTCTATACTTGTGAGTTGGGCTAAAATGCTGACTTCTAGTCCTTGACTTTGGGCCATAAATTACAAGTACCTTGCAAGTCGGTGTGGGTTCGCCCGATGGCAAGGGACACTGGTAAAAGGGGAAAGCTAATCCACATGCAGAAAATTGGCCCAGTGTACTAGAATTAGCAGCATATGTATGGACTACGCTTGAGTTCAAAGTGAGCGAACATGCACACAAAAATCAACTGTATATTACATAGTTCCTCTATTTTACCTCTTTAGATGCAAGGCATACATTTGTATAAACCATCATACCAACGTTCATTTAGATAATGTGTGCAGACCAGCTGCTTCTGTCAGTATTTTACCTCAGATAGCTAAAACTGGAACTCAGAATGTGCATATAAACATAAGAGACTGACATGCTAACCATCTAGCCATCGAATTCTGGTATTATATTATTCAGTGCAAAACAGTGGACTTAAAACTAACTAAGCACATATGTCATGGAATGCCGACAGCGAGTTCATGTGGCAAACTAAACAAAGCCACATGATCAGGTCCAACCTGACACATGTCATTCTGGGTTATATAACTATGAAACGGGGGAAACATGGTAACATGTACAATGAAGTAAATAAAAGAAAACCAGAAAGTGGCAACATTCAGAATTACAAGAACACTTTCATAAATGATGGGAGCCGCAGTAGTGTAGTGGCTAGACACTCACCTTCTGGCCCAGTGATGATGGGTTCAATCAGCACTCAGGGTGAATTTAAGATGTTTGGACCTGGCTACCAGGTGAACCTAGCTATACTGGGCACGAGGAAATGTCTTGGGAAGCAAAGCGGCTGGCATGATACTGATCATATGAGCACTCGCTCTTAAACTTCTGGTGTGCTGATGCTGAGGCAAGGTGGTCTGCTTCCTAATTTCCCATAACTGTTTCAAACATGGTATGCAGGCTTATGAACTGCATTCGCAACCCCTCGCTACAATGCCGCATTCAAAATGTAGTTTTTTAAAATTATTTTTGTATTGATGAAGACTTTTTGACCACAGTGTTCATTTTGTCACTTGCAATTGTGTTTTTTGTAAAGCTGACCAGTTTCACTTTACAATTCAGGATCCTCGCCGGTGCTACGGAGTTCATGCACTGAGCTGAATTTCTCCAGACTCAGGTTTGAGTTAGGAAGAGAACTGAGCACTTATGGGTTACACCAGTGTGCCATGATGTTGATCCATCGAGTAAACTAAACTTTACATTTTTGTTTACCTGCTCACAGTACTTTCAACATATGGTTGTGTAGTGTCATGCATTTGCTATTTCACATTGTATAGTTTAAATATTCCTGCCATTTCTGTCAGGTTATTTCAAGCTTTTTACTAAGTGACTTAAATTTTATTAATGTTTTACTTTGCAATAATGGTCCTCCATACTGGAATTTGTTTATAGTGTGTTAAATTGCTTAAATACTTCCTCATACACTTTCAGACACCATCAACATCATAATTATCATCTTCCACTTCTGCTGTCAGGTGTTGTGGTGAGGAATTGTTGAAGTTCCAGTGACCAATGAGTGGCACTGAATAGTCCAGCAAACCAATAAGGAATTGATGTATTCACTTACTATTGCTCAAGAATTGTGGAGGAAATTGAAAGAAAGGTGTCCACATCGGAAACATACAGAACAAGACAACAACCTTCAGACACAAACATAAATATATCCAAAGACAGCAGCAGAGCCTGTTGCCATCTCCAGAGTTTGTCATCAAATGTAATGGGCATATTCAACAAACAAAAAAGTTATGGTATGCATACGTTGGACACTAATACAGCAAATATTTAGCCACCATTTCAACAGCTACATTCATCATTATCTCCTACTTTATTAAACAGGTGATATCTCAGCTTGTTGTATTCTGTGGAGTCTGAATATTGCAACCTATTCTATTTGGTTGAAGTCGGTTCTCGGCTCAACTCAACTCTTGAGTTGAGTTGAGTCAAGAACCGACATCACTGCACTTGGGGCATTCCTATAAGTGCTCAGTCCTCATCCTCAACAGCCAGTGAAGAGTTCCAATACTAATGGTACCAGTTACAATATATTCTGATTGCAACTGGTACCATTAGTAATGAACTTTCCGATGGCTGTTGAAGATGACGACTGAGCACTCTGGTACCATTAGTAATGAACTTTCCGATGGCTGTTGAAGATGACGACTGAGCACTCTGGTACCATTAGTAATGAACTTTCCGATGGCTGTTGAAGATGACGACTGAGCACTTTATAGGAATACCCCAAGTGCAGTGATGTCGGTTCTTGACTCAATTCAACTCTGTGGTTGAGTAGGCAGCATGTATCATCTTTAAGGTATTTAAAGGGTTTGTTAGAGATGAGAAGATTTGACTTCACTGCACCGGGTTATATTCCATATGGCTCGGTCTCTTTCTTCTAGGCGGCCTGCCGAAAGCACCATACAAAGCACAAACTCTGTAGCTTCAGTGATGACTCCTGGAGGTCTCCAAGAGAATTGCACTTGTTAACCAAATGACGGAACCAGGAGTTGAACCCACAACCTATTGGCAGCGCTAGGCATGCAGTTTAACCACTTCACCACAGAGACGTCCCATGTATTATCTGTCTGGTGGCCTGCATGTTCTGAATCCCACAATTACTTCTTATACACCTCTTCATTGGTTATTTCTTTATCAGGCTGAGTTAGTTTTCCATCTTTTTTTACCAGTCTGCCAGTCTTTTCATGTTCAGATATGCTGCAATGTGATTGAACCCATTGCTACTACAACCCTTCAGAATGTCTACCATAGTCCATACATAGTCTGCTCTTTGCTCTACTACCTCTGCGATGTTTCTACTCATTAACTGATTCAGTGCCGAAGGATAATGTATCGTCAAGTGTGACCTATTTGGACAGAAGGATGATATATCGCCATACTAGGGTTTATTTTGCTTTGTGGTATCATCAACAATTGTAATGCTCAGTGAATGGAAATTTACATTACAATAGTTATTCATTTGACTGTGTACCATGCTTGGTTCAAGCCGACTTTTTTGTTTGGAACTGAATCAGTTAACTGAAACAAATGACTTCCTTCAGATCACTGGGAAAAAGCTATTAATTTGTCTTTAATATATATTCTCTGTCAGCAACATTTCTGCTGCAGTTGGCAATGCTTACAACTGACTTACTTTGCATCTCTAAACAAAGCTATTTATTTTTCTTTAATATATATTCTCAGCCAGCGTTGTGGCCAAGGGGTTACGGACTGCAGTTCGTAATCCCACATAAGCGTCGAAAGACAGCTGTGGGCAGATTTGGCAGTAGACCGCCTTGCAATGGTTTTTTTAAAAATAAAATTGTATGGGTGCTGGTCATTCAGAAATCAATGGCAAACTACTGAACGTAAACTTGCCCAGAAATCACGAACAACCACAAAATGAGGTGGTCGACTGCTATGTCCTGTAAAGGATATGCGACTAACTTTATATATTCTCTGTCAGCAACATGTCTGCTGCAGTTTGTAATGCCTCACTATCTCTGTTCTGAAATTACTTGAGAATTCTCTGCTTCCCTTATGGTAGCAGGTACGATCATGAGTTTAAAACTGAGTATTTACTAATGAGACCACCATAGATAGATGAGGACTTAAAAAACCAAATCTAACGGTACCTCAAGGATGCCTGTATGTCAATTCTAAGTGGAGACATTCACATTTGAGTGTAAGCGTCTCGGGTTAACATTTCATCATGATTCTTATAATTCTGGGACTCTTCAATGTGTCTCATAATCTCCACTTCCAATTCATACGAGATTGTCTCAAGCGGGTAAGACAGATAAATTCATACAAGATACAACATTGCAGTTATAAACATGTTTCAAGCGAACGAAAGAAGAAGAAGAAGTCTCAAACGGGTCATAGACGGATATGAATATCGTCTTAAATAATATGTCCCATCATGTTAAAATGGTAAAAACAATAGTACACGTATACAAATAAATTATTAATGATCTTTAAACTTGTATTCTCTTGAACTTTAGTAGTTCAAATTGCACATTTTGAGCATTAAAAGTGTCCACAGTTGGCAGCCGCCATCTTGGAGTTCCATTCACTAACATACTGCAGAAATATTATTTTACGACATATCAAGCGATGTCCGCAATGAAACTCTCCAAATATATGTAAAACTGAGTGCAGAATTTGAATATCTATCTAAAAATATGGTAAAATTAAGTAAACAAGCTCTAGAATATAAAATAGCATACTTTTTGCCAAATAATTAAATTTATTTAAAAGGTAATAATTTCAACCAATCGCTATGTATAGAATGTTAGGCTAACCTTTTCTGCAGAACCTAAGATGGCGTTTGTTATTGTCACTGTGATATTTGAATGAATGAATGAATGATGTCGTAAGCATGAATGGTCTTTAAATAGACATTTTTGGGACACAGTGGATCATTCCTGGGATGCGTGATATATCACTTCCATTTTCAGATCAGGATCACGACATAGTTGAACCCGCTACTTATGGTCCCTGGTAATAATATACAGAGGAAATTTACTTTCTATTGACTGAAAAGTTCTGTATCTACCATGAATTATTGTAGTAAAATACAAAACATTTATAAATATAAGTGAGTTGCCTTGCAATGTTACTGTTTCTTCCACTGTTACTAGCCATTCAATCGCCCCGCGACCCAAACTTAAACTGGAAGTGATATACCGCGCCACCCTGGCTTGACTCATTGTGTCGCGAAAATGGCTGCTGTAAAAACCATTCATGCTTACGTCGTCATTCATTCATTCAAATATCACGTGACAATAGCAGACGTCATCTAAGGTTGTGCAGAAAAGGTTAGCCTAATATCCCGTGCACAGCAATTGGTTGAAATTATCGTGACCTTTTAAATAAATTGAATTACTTGCTACAAAGTAAGTAACTTTATTATTTAGCGCATGTCTTAGAGATTGTAGGTTATTTTTAGATGCATTTTCGAATTATGCATCCATTTTTACATAAATTTTGAGAGTTTCATCGCGGACAGTCATAGGACTGGTGGTAGAAAACAATTATCTCTCCCGACATGTGAATGGAAACTCAAGATGGCAGCCGACGCGAATATCAATCGGAATCGGCTAACATCGTGCAATTTGAACAACTAAAGTTAAAGAAAGTTTAAAGATTATTAATAATTTATTTGTATACTTGTACTATTTATTTATCATTTAACATGACGGAACATATTGATGAAGTCGGATTTCATATTCATCCATAACCAGTTGGATACATACTCGGGTGCACCGGAAGCTGAGAAAATGAGAACCACTGAAGAGTTTCAATAAAGTATAGGGAACATGAGAAAGTTGTATCTGTTTCATCTTCACAAAAATGCTAATATCTCCACTTAGAATTGACATACAGGCATCACTGAGGTACCAATAGATTTTGTTTTTCAAGGCCTATCTTCTGTGGTGGTCTCATTAGTAAATCGGAGTGACTATTCGCAATGGAATTGCGAATAGAAAAAAATTATATTCGCAATGGAAGTAGGTCACATGATTATTCCTATGCGTGTGTCCATATTACAATATTTTGTTGATCTATTAACGTGTCCTCAGTAGCATAGTGGTTAGTGTCTCCGCCTGGTACACGGGAGCTCGAGGATCGATTCCCCGCCGGGGAGGCAACATTTTTTTTTTTCATTTTCAGGAATTAGGTGACACCAATGCTAGTCTGATGATTTCGCTTTAGGCATATGTTTTCTACGGATTTTGTGTATTAGGTGTTGTTTATCTTGCTGCACAAGAACCTGCACACTTGTCTTTCTGTTCTTATCTGTCCTCTACTTTTGTTGTCTTGGGAAAGGCGCTTAGCCATCCGAACACGAGTTCTCTCTCTCTCTCTCTCTCGCTCTAAGTCTCGATCTCCCACCTCTCTCTTTCTTGTCTTTACCACTCTTTAATGTCTTTCAATACATCTTTCTCATATCTCTGTCTCTCACACTATCTTCGTTATCTATCTCTCTCCTCTCTCTTTTCCACCTGCTTCATACTTCATATATACCAGGTTTTCCTGCACTTTATATGCGTAGCATTTCCTTATCCTTGTTTATTTATTAATTCATGAGGCCAGTCAGTCGAAAGCCTGGTGTTTGAATTGCTTAATCATGTCTCTCTGAGGCGAAGCATATTACTGTCAGCTTGGACCAGAACAGAGTCACTCAGAGAGGATGCAATGGAGGCCATAGAAAGTGTCAAATTAAGAGAATCATCACTGCTGCGATATTATCAGGACATAAATAGTAGGACGGTAACGTAAACAAACATGGATGCCTGGTAACAGTAAGTGTACAGAAATGAAAGTTAACAATTCTTGAACTCGCCTGGGGACACAATTATTTGTAGGGATCGTTATTTGTATTGGGGATACCTGTTCTGACAAATTATTCTTGATATTTAAACAGGTTGGGGGTTGAAGCGTGGGGTTAACATCCCCACCTTTGTAAAAACCTTTCTTTGTTACGAAACAAATACATGAGCCTCGATATCGGACTGACTTATCTGGACAACGACCTTGGAACGTTAAAGGACTTTTGAGATTTGGAACATGGAATGTACGGACACTATATCGAGCTGGAGCGGCCGAAGAACTAACCCGGGAGCTGGTTGAATATCAAATGGATATCACAGCAATTCAAGAAATAAGGTGGCCAGGAGAGGGTACTTTAGAGCAAAATGGAATGATTATAATATATGGAGGAAACACCCAAAATAAACATGAATTAGGAACAGGATTTGTCATCAAAAAAGAGTTATGGGGGAACATTTTAAACTTTAAAGCTTTTAATGACAGGATTAGTAAATTACGAATAAAAGGTAAATGGAAAAATATAACGATGATTAATGTACATGCACCTACTGAAGAGAAAGAAGATGATATTAAAGAAGACTTTTATAATGATCTGGAAGATGTCATAGAAGAAACCCCCAAACAGGACATCCTGATTGTGCTGGGAGACTTCAATGCAAAAATAGGTAGAGAGCAAACTAATAAAAAAGTGGCCGGTATGGAAAGCCTACATACAACTTCAAATGATAATGGATGGAGAGTCATCAACCTGGCAGAAGCCAAAGGACTGCAGATTAGCAGTACCAGACTACAAAGAAAGGATATACACAAACAAACTTGGAAATCATGTGACAAGAGAACCTATAATCAAATAGATCACATTTTAATTAACAACAGAAATGCATCAAACATACAGCAAGTCAGAAGTTATAGAGGAGCTGAGTGCCATAGTGACCATTTCCTCGTTGGAGCAAAATTTAAAATAAAACTTAAGAGAGCTTTCTATACTAAATTACAAAGATTACACCCAACATATAACAGAGAAAAACTACAAGACATTACAGTCAAAGAGAAATTTACAGATGAAATAAAATGTAAACTTGAAACTTTGCAAAACCCTTTGGAGGAAAGCGTTGACCAAACTTGGTTGAACATCAAGAATACAATTCAATCTACCGCAGAAGAATGTCTCGGTGTGTCAACCACGCATAGAAAGAACAGATGGTTCAATCAAAAATGTGAAGAAGCAGTCACTAAGAAGAAGAATGCCAGACATGTATGGTTAAATGACATCAATAACATCCAAAAGGAAGAGCATTATAGAAATGAATGTAAAGAGGCTACAAAAATAGTCAGACAGCAGAAGCGAGAATATATGAGTAATATAATCAAAGATTTGGAAACTAATCACCAGAAAAATGAATCCAGAAAGTTTTTTAAAGTACTGAAGTCAATGAAACGAGGGCACCAACAAAACACATATGGTTTAAAAGACAAAAATGGGAATATGATAAATACCAATGAAGAAATGTGCAACACATGGAAAGAATATTTTATTGAATTACTAAATTGTGAAGCTCCAAGTAACATTTTCCCACAGGAAGAGGTTCTAACATGCGAACCACAAATTGAAGAACCTACATTTGAAGAAATCCTATATGTAATCACACGACTTAAAAACAATAAGGCAACTGGGACTGATGGAATTGCTGCTGAATTTATAAAGGCAGGTGGCCATGCATTACATCTAAAGCTATACGAACTAATAATAAAAATCTGGAGGACAGAAGAATTACCCCATGACTGGAAAGAGTCATTATTGATACCTATCTTTAAGAAAGGAGACAAGTTCCAATGTGGAAATTATAGAGGAATATCACTACTGTCCACAAGCTATAAGATACTATCCGCAGTATTACTAAATAGACTAAAACCATATTCAGAAGACATATTAGGTGACTACCAGGCGGGTTTTAGACAAAACAGATCAACAATAGATCAGATATTTATCTTACGACAAATAGCCGAGAAACATTGGGAATATAAAAGAGATCTCCATAACATTTTTGTGGATTTTAAAAAGGCTTATGATAGTGTCCATAGGAATAGTCTATGGAATGTTATGCAGGAATTTGGAATACCAAGGAAGTTAATTAACATGACCAAACTATGCATGGAAGATACTTATAATATAGTAACATATAAAGGCAGGAAATCAGACCCCTTCCAAATAACATCTGGCTTGAAACAGGGTGATGCACTATCGCCGCTACTCTTCAATCTGGCTCTAGAGAAAGTTGTAAGGAAGGTAAAGGAGGAATGTGATATTGGAGGAACATCCAAGCTGCTTGGTTATGCAGATGATATAGATATTATAGGGCAAAGTGAACAAAAGACATTAGAAATATTGACTCACTTAAAGGAAAAAGCCCAACAGATGGGGCTGGTTATCAACCAAGATAAGACAGAATATATGGTAATTTCAAGAGACGGAATGGCTAAAAACTCTGGCCACATACAAATAGATAATATGACCATTAAAAGAACGGAAACATACAAATACCTGGGTACAATCTTCAACTGCTCCAACATCATAAGGGAAGAAATACAAACTAGAATCAACTCTGGAAATAAGATATACTATGCACTACAACATCTACTAAAATCAAAGGCGCTATCTCGTAACACCAAAATCACAATATACAAAACACTGATCAGACCAGTTGTGCTGTATGGCTCTGAAACCTGGAGTACAACGAAAGGAGACGAAGCCTTGTTACAAACCTTTGAGAACAAAATTTTAAGACGCATCTTTGGACCCATTAGGGATACACAAAGTGGAGAGTGGAAAAGAAGAAGTAACAAAGACATTTATGATTTGTTTAAGTCCCCGCTAATCACTGGTATCATGAAGGCTAATAGACTACAATGGCTGGGGCATATAGAAAGAATGGAAGATAATAGGGAAACAAAACTCGCTTACACTCAGGAAATAAATGACCGTAGACCCCGAGGTAGACCAAGAAGGCGGTGGAGAGATAATATACATACAGACCTACAAGCACTTGGAATCAACGACTGGCAAGAGAAGGTCCACCAGAGAGACGAATGGAGACAGATTGTATTTGCAGCAAAGAACCTCAATGGCTCGGAATGCTGAAGAAGAAGAGGAAGATACCTGTTCTGACAAATTATTCTTGATATTTAAACAGGACTAACGTAATGTAAAAATAAAACGGGATGCCAAAAGAACGGACAGAAGTAAGAGGAAGGGTGATTCATTAAAAAATACGGAGAATTTGGCAGAATTAAACTCTCAATAGTGAACATTCCTATTTAAATTTTACACCTTCTTAGACTTCTTAATGGCCCAAACTAAAATTGACTAGTGAGCAGACGCTGTGACATGTTTGTTTCTTCCCGCAATTCAATTGCGAATATAATTTTTCTCTATTCGCAATTCCATTGCGAATATAATTATTTTCTATTCGCAGTTCCATTGCGAATAGAGCCTCCCTTAGTAAATACTCAAATTTAAAATCATGATGGAACCTGCTACAGTTACTATTTCGGTACATCTGACTTTTAAGTTAATTGTTAAACAAGCATTATTTTTTTCAGGCTTCCTTTCCCTAGCCTTTTACTGTTCCCAGTCTGTACAATAGAACTTCAATTCAACTTGTTTGTAGTAACTAGTAGTAGTAAGGCAGCAGGTTTGTGTATCTCTTCCTCTAGTTCCTATCTCTTGACGTGCCCAACACGGGAAACCCTACCACCAAATGCGCTACAGTTGTTGGCTAGCTAGCCCTTGACTGCAAACTAAACTCAATTTTAAAATGTAAGAACAAAAACATATAGATTAAAACAATAAAAAACATAAAAATTAAATGTTCCTTACCATCTTCTATCTCGGCGCCGCTGTCTGCTCCGACCCCCGAAACCGCAACCAGAACAAGGATTAAAACAGAAGAAAGACGCATTTCTAAAAGCATGGTAATAAACAAACAAAGCCGTCCAGCTGACAAACTTGCAATATTTCCCTGACTGGCCCTGGCTCCAGACGTCAGCTCGATTATCGCCTTTCCATTGAAACCAGCAGGGCTGGCACAAATTGATGACTTGGAGAGGGCACAGAATTAAACTTAGAACATTTGAAACTGAAGTTAATATTCTGTACATCGGTTTCAAGAAACACAATTAATAAAATAAACAATATTTATATGTTTGTTAGTTTATGCCAGTTTGAGTAGGCTATTGCATAAGAGTTATTTTTAACTATAGTTTTAACCGTAAGTTTATGCGTTGTAGTTTTTAAAATACTTCAACAGAAATCAGGGACATACTAGAGTTAATAAAAAAAAAATGCACATGTTTGTTTGACGCTCATAAAGGTAGAGGGGGGAAAGGTGGGATTAGAGGACACTCTAGACAACATGATTGAAAGCTCTATTTACCTACCGGGATTTGAACCTGTCACCTCTAAATGAGACAGCGTCTCGATGTAGGAACAAGTGTAATTCGACGCATGACCTACTAAAAAAAAGATTTAGTTGCAAACCGTTTACAGGACGTCGCAGTCAATTCTAGCTGTTTATGATCTCTTGGCAAGTTTACGTTCAGTAGTTTTTTTATTGCTTTATGAACGACCATGACCCATAACATTTCGTAAAAAACCAACGCAAGGCGGCCTGCTGCGAAATCGCCCGCAGCTGTGTTTCGAACGCGGGTATGTGGGATTACGAACTGCATCCGAAACCTCTCCGCCACAGAATCGGCCACGACCAACTAGAAAACCCTAACAAAGGTGTCTTCATTACCCAGGTCTATCCTCCACATGAACCCACAACTATGGAATATGGACAGAATTCGTATCCAACCATTGAAACAGCACCATAGGTCTCAGATGTGCCATGCAGGTCAGCGTGGCCGGTCATGTTTTAGCCATCTTACTCGATCACCAGAATCGTGGATTAGCTCAGTGTTCTTGTCTCGTCAAGCCATCCAGGTTTTTACTTCTGTCTTCCTCCTGTTCTCTTCCCCTCGATCTTGCCAGTTGTCACCAAGTTCTCTAATTTATTTCTTCTCATAACATGTACACAAAAATGTTGACTGTATATAATCAGTTTACGATTTTCATGTGTTTCTCGTAGGACTTGGTCTTTGGTTTTTCTGTCTGCTCATTGTATTCTTTGCATTCTCCTCAGAAACCACATTTCTACAGTCATCAGATGTTTTGTTTTTTTTAATTTTTTCAGCTTGACTGCTCATAGTCAACGCTTCACATCCATACAAAGGTACAGGCTCTGTGTAACACCTCAACACTCTTTTTCTCGTTTCAATTGACATCTTTTTATTGGTCAGTATGTTTTTCATCTTGCTAAAGGCTATCTTCGCCATGGCGATTCTTGTTCTAATCTCTTCAAGGCATCTCCTATCAGATGTTATGGCTGTTCCGAGATAATAGTACCGATTCACTTGTTTAAGAATATTCCCATTTACCTGTATATTACATTGTGATATTGCCAAACAATACATGTATATTTATTTATGAACTGTCTTAGATGGCCTCAAAGGGCCATCTGGTGATATTTACTAGAGTTTAGTTAGTTAGTTAGTTAGTCGACAGATCATCCTCGTTGCACATCGAACCATTCAGTCCATAAGTGCTCGGATCCCCTCCTCAGCAAATCCCGCAGCGTGTAGCGGCTAACGACGCCAGTTCTGTGTTGGTTTATCAATCTTCTTTGGCTTCCTGCGTAGTTTCAAATCCCGAAACAACCACATAATCAATTCCTGCGTAGTGTTCTTGTTTGGCCACCCCTCTTTTAATTTGCTGCTCTCGCAGTCTGGCCATTGTTGTAGATTCACAGTCATCACTTGGTTCTCGCAAAAGTCTCACTTCTCGTAGAGCATTCAGAATGTCAGCCTGGTCCATGGCGCGTCCGCCCTCCACAGTAGCCTCACCTGCGAGCTTGTCAGCCCGCTTATTTCCTTGTACTCCCGCATGCCCTGGCACGAAGATGAAACTAATCTTTGCCAGCCGAGACCGCTTCAGAGGCAGCAACCATTCTCTTCGGATCGACCCCTCCTCTATCCTCTTGATCATGTTCATTGAGTTGCTAAGGAAACAAGCCCTAGTGAATGTCTGTGTCTCGAGCCATGTTATTGCTTTACTTACTGCCATGACTTCCATGGTCAGGCTACTTGTGGTTTCAGTGAAAGCACCAGAGTCCTCCTTCACAATTCTCCCTCCGGCCCGAGCTGTAAAGGCCCATGAGCTTCTCACATGTCGGACGACCGACCCTTCTGTGTAGATGACCGCGTCACCGTTTAGCGAATTCTCGAAAATCAACGCTTGTACTTCAGCCTCAACAGCAGCCGGATTTTCTTGTCTGCATTTTCTATCTAGTTGGATGCAAACTGAAAAGGATGTGCAGAAGTCTGTTGGCACTTGCCAGGTTCTAAGTCCTCAAGTGAACACACCTGTTGAAGAATGTCTTCGGCTTGACCCATCCACGACCGTTAGAGTTTGAGTTGAGTCAATAACCGGCATCACAGCACTCGGGACATTCCCATATGTGCTCCGTTCTCATCTTCATCAACTGCCAGCGAAGAGTCCCAATACTAATGGTACTAGAAAGATACTATAAAACTGAGAAATGGGAAAAGAACCCAGGGGAAAGCTGAGAGATAGCTGGAGGTTTGATCAGATGGCATGACCGGGACACGAGCATGAAGCTGATCCAAGACCGGTGAGATGACAAACCAATAACCATGACCACCCACGCTAAACATGGCGCATGATGATGATAGACAGACAGATTGAATGTAAACGACTAAAAAACAGGGTGGGGGGGGAGGGGGGGCAACGTTACAAAATAGTTACACACAACAACAACAAAAAACGTGGACGTTGCCGAGACAAGCCTTCAGCAAACAAGAAACCACAGTAGCTTAAAAGTCGACAGGGTCGACTTCATTGCACCAGGTGTTTAAAAAAAAATTCCATATGGCTCTGTCTTTCTGCGGCACAGAAAGCGTCGCACAAAGCACGAACTCCGTAGCTCCAGCGACGACCCTCAGGAGTCTCCGAAAAAATGCACCCGTGAACCGAAGAACGTGACCCGGAATCGAACCCACAACCTTCAAAGCCCGAGTCAGCCGGCTTGACCACTTCGCCACAGAGGCTTACGTTTATAACACTACACTGACTATATTAAGTAGAATGATAGACAAGATGTTATCCTCACTGCACATGGAATTAGTTATTCAGTCAATTGTTGCTCGGATCCCTTCGTGGGTGTCTCCTTCAACGTGTGGCGGCTGACAATGGTGCTGAGTTGGTTTACACGCGTGTGTATGTGTGTGCGTGCGTGGATACCTACACAGCGCTCGTCTGGTTTCTTCCTATTTGACTTGATGTCATTGCATTGCGGTCAAGGTTGTAGATTCACGACTATCTGTGGATTTGTTCCAACCGCCTGTCATGGTCTTACTCTTATCTAAATAATGGTTCGGGTTCATACAGGCAACAATACACTGTTCGCTAGGATATAGAACATTTATTGTATAAAGTGTACAGTTGGCGCAGTGGGTAAACAGACCCGCGCTCTCTTATCTTACATATCACAGATAGTTAAACATCAAACTTATAGTTGTCATACAACAATCTAGCACACTATCTAGCCTAAGTATATCTATGAATATCTATGAGTCCCTCTCAGGCAGGCCTTGTTGTCTCTCTCCAGTCCGTTTGTCCTCTGCCCGTCTCCGCGTGTCCTAACTCGACACGGGCGGTAACTCTGTCCGAGTTCCTCGTGGACCCCGCATTAGGCGGGCCACATCAGTGTCCACGGAATCATGGACTTAGTGACCATCTCTTTCGAGAAGGTTCTAGATTACTCGGGTCCTGCGCGACTCAATGGTTTCCCTTGGGCTGGAGTTGCAGCCCTCTATTATATGTGAACGTGAGGCGGTGACAGGATCCCTCCTCCCCCCTGACATGATTTGTTGTTGGGTAATTAGATCTGTTCTAATTCTGTCACCGAATCACATAAAGTTGGTGTTTGTAGTTTGGTGGATAGTAACCTGGCAACCTACCTATTAGCACTAAAAACTCATGTATTCTACCATACAACACTTCTCTGATTTGGTGCAGAGATCCCTGTCTCTCGTGTGCTTAAATATGCTTATCAGACCGAAGTTACGTGGCGTTTTAGTAGTTGTATTGACAACTCGCCCTTCTCATAGTACCCGAAATGGTACCCAGACAAATAACCCCTATATAAAAGAGGGTTAACAAGACCGAAGTCTTGGCTAAATAAGTACACCTTCAAATCTTGATCTGTGTGTGTATTTCTATACACTTTTACTCCCGTATGTTATATAATGCTAAATATGTAGTTACCTTGTTCTTTTATCCCCCTCAGACTACATGTGTACTTGTTGGCTTGTTAGTGTGTTAACTAATAAGTTGATGTTTCTAATAAAGTGACTGTATTTTAAATTGATAGTGTTGAGTTTTGAGGTTTGTGTAACGTGCGTGCTGAATGTGTGGTGTAATTCCAAGCGTCACGAGTTGGGATAACCTCAATCATGTAATACTGCACTGTGTGCAATACCTGACTAGGTATTCCAAGTAGTGGTGCTTAGATGTATCCTAACTGCTAACCTAAGTATATTACCATAACTACTAAATTAACTCCCTACTAAACTAAGTCCTACACATGTATTGACAAATTAGACAAGTCATGCACTTTTACATGGAAGACGCAGACAAATTACAATGAATACGTTTTGCGTACAATTTGTCCGCCAAGTGTATCGTTCTCTCATTTAATCCTTTCACGCAGTCATTCACTCATCTGTCATTCAAAATAGTAATTGGCTAAAATATATATTTAAAGTTGAGGTAAGCGTTATTGCCCTTAGAAAAAAATGGGCTAGGCGATATTTGCCCTTTAAGAAAATACGTACTTTTTGTACGATAAATGAAAAATAGGTTATAATTTAACTAGAGACACTTGTATAGGACGGTTATTTAGCATATGAATGGTACCGTCTGTAATATTAAAGTAGAATATGTACAAGTTATAGGTTAACACAATTTATATACATCATTAATGGAAATATAATACATATTTAATAGTAAACTAATTAATTAAATAACTCCAACGATGATGTGCGCGTTGACGTCCCTTCGTTCGTGTGTTATGCCATGAATGTTAAAGTTAGTATGGCTGTCTCTTGAGTGTTGTCGTCGATGTTGTTATGTTTCGGCTGTTTGCAAAGTTTTGTAGCAACAGCAAGTATGGATTGCTCTCACTGTCCCGTATGAAATATTACATTGTTCAGAGATAGTTCACTGGTTGATATAATTGGTTGAAATGAACACACAGTTACTGTTTCTTGCTGGAATCGTTCTAGAGCTTAGGCATTTGATGGTATAGTTCTTACAATATAGCTCTTAACGTATGTTTAAGGGTGACGTAATTAACCTAATCACTGAGAGTACTCTAGCAGGTGTAGAGTCACACTGTTATATGTAACGGAATAAAAGTATCACAGTTTATAGTGTGGCTACTGGCCAATGTGATTAGAGTCATTCTACTGGCGCATTTGTCTGCCGTGATAAAAGGTCAGCCACTATGTTCTCGGTGCCCTTAATATGGCGAATTTCGAAGTCAAAGTCTTGAAGTAGAAGACACCATCTTTGTAACCTGTTGTTTTTGGGCGACCCATGGTTAAGGACTAATAATGGCGAACTGTCTGTGAGGACCACAAAATGGCTTCCCAAGAGGAACTTAGATAGTCTCAATATACAGAACAAAAGGCTCAAACACTCCAATTCAACTGTGGCATAACGAGTCTCAGCCTTCTTCAGTTTGCGGCTTACGTAGAGGATCGGGTGTCGAACGCCATCCACTTCCTGCATTAAACATCCTCCTATTGCGATAGCGCTCGCATCTGTGGTCAAAATAAAGGGTAAATTTATGTTGGGTAATCGTAAGACTGGTGGATTAGAAAAAATATGTTTCAACCTACACATTGCATCATCTAAGCTGGTACTTTTACAAATTTTTGATGGATGATCTTTAGTTAACATATCAGAAAAGACTGAGGTGAGTTCTGCCCAATGTGGAATGAATTTAGAATAATAGTTAATCAGACCTAGTAAACTTCTAACCTGCTTCTTTGTGGTAGGTACTTCTAGATTAAGGATCTTGGAAACAATTTTATCATCAGTCAACAATTTTCCTTCAGAAATTCTATGACCAAGGAAGTCTATTTGTGTATAGCCTATTTCAACCTTGGAAGGTTTGATAGTAAGTCCAAAAAGAGAGATTTGGTGGAAGACTTGTTTAAGGGTGAGTAAGTGAGAAGTCATATCAGAAGAATGGACGCATATATCATCAATATAAGCAACTACGTCATTAATTCCGTGTAATAACAATCTTGTTAGTCTCACAAATGTGGCCGGTGCGTTCTTCAGGCCAAAAGGAAGATATAGCCATTCGTATAACCCAAGAGGCGTTGCGAATGCTGTTATATGTCTACAAGAAGGGTGTAGAGGAACTTGCCAATATCCTTTCGCTAAATCTGTCTTAGAAAATAAGGATGATTGAGCCATATCTAAAATAAGATCTTCACAACTGTTCATAGGCTCTGCATCCGTTGTTGTTCTGGTATTTCAATATTCTATAGTCGATGCACAAGCGGATTGTCTGGTCTTTCTTTTTCACCAAGACAATCGGTGAAGAATATTGAGACATAGATTTTTGAATAATGCCATTCTTCTCTAAATCTAAAATTTCTTTATCTAAATTAGATCTGTAATGGAGAGGAATAGAATATGGTCTACATTTGACCGGTCTCAGATCTGTTAGCACAATTGAATGTGTTATTCTATCAGTGCGTCCAGGTTTGTTGGAAAAGATTGTCTTATAGTCGTCTAGGAGCGTCAAAATGTCCTGTCGCTGTTGTTGTGTCAAAGTGTCAGAGATATGTATGTCCTTTATACTTCCGTCATCAGTCATAATTGGCACAGGGATTTCAGTGTTGTCCATGTCTGTCTGATTTATCACAGATGCTACAGTTTGTAAATTGTCTTCAATGTCATTGTCGTCGTCGTCGAGATCGATCGTCAATATGTCGTCAAATTTGTCGTCATTGTCAATATCACAGATTGTCGGTAATGTCCATCTGTCTTCGTCGTTTTCGTCGTCGTAAGCGTGTGTCGTTAACGATGCTTCGTTTGTCGAGGTGTTATTCCGTTGGGAAATTGTCGTTTCGTCTCCGTCAACAGTTTGTTGCGTCTGTTCATTTGTCTCATTGTCCTGTCTAGCATAGTATGGTTTCAACATATTTACATGGAATATTTTTAACTTTCCATTTAAAGAGATTTCGTAATCTACTTCTGAAATTCTTCTAATGATCTTAAAAGGTCCCTGCCAGGAGGTTGACAGTAAATCTCTTTTGTCAGGTAGTAGGAGTAAAATATCCTGACCTGGATGTAGGACAATGGTTTTTGCACCTCTATTGGCGTACTGCCTGTATTTAAAACCTTTCCCCTGTAGTGATGTTCTGGCCAATATACAAGAAAGTATGATTTTGTCTCTGGTATCAGTGACCAAATCATAGGTGGAAATGGGAAGTTGGCTATCTACAGGTTGTGAGATGATCTCTTTATAAATGGTGAGAGGTCCTCTTGGGTTCGCTCCATACATCAATTCGAAGGGAGAGAACCCTGTACTTGATTGAGGGACTTCTCTGTATGCGAACAGCACCGTTGGGAGAAGTATGTCCCAATCGGCTGGATTTTCAGCTGTCACTTTAGATAGCATATGTTTCAGGTCCCCATTAAGCTTTTCGCAGATACCATTTGCGGCCGGTCGATAGGGACTGGTGAAACACTGCTTGATGCCTAGTAACTTAGTTACTGATTGGGTGGCATTAGATATGAACTGGGTACCTCTATCAGAAATGATTTTCTCCGGGAAGCCAAAACGGGAGAAAATATTTAGTAATATGTCCATCACATCCTTAGAGGAGATAGATCTTAATGGCAGCATTTCGGGCCATCTTGTGCATAAATCCACAAGAGTAAAAATGTACCTATTCCCCTTATTCGATATGTGATTCAACGGACCTACTAGGTCAACTGCCACGATTTGGAAAGGCCTCGAGGCAGTTGTCGTTGATTGGACTTCTGCTGTAGGGTTTTTTCCCTTTTTCCCCAGTCTCTGACATACATCACAAGATCTACAGAAGGTTTTTATATGTTGGCAAAACTTTGGCCAATAAAATTGGGTGAGGACTCTAGCCCTGGTCTTTTCATACCCCATGTGACCTCCAAAAGGGGAGTCATGGGCTAATTTTAGCACTTTGTCTCGATGTGCTTGTGGTAACACTACTTGCTGTGTCGTGGTCTGGTTTGTTGTGTAAAATCTCGTTAAGATGTTATTCTGTAGCCTAAATGTCCACGATGCGTTCTTAGTGACTTTTGGTTTAAGTCCTACTAATTTAAAGTATGGTGCAAGTGTTGTATCTGCTTTTTGTTCATTACCAAAAGTGATGTTAGTTGAGTTTGGTGCTACTATTTCTAATGATTCCTGAAGTTGGTCGGTGTTGGTTTTGTGGGTTGTCTGTCGTGTTATTGCGTTTGTGTGTTGTGTGTTTTGTTGCACATTTACAGGTTCGGTACTTGGTAGTTTGGTAGCATCCTCAATTCGAGGTTTTAATTCGGTCGTATCGTTTCTTGATTCGACCGCCCCTGCATTGTACACCTCGGTAAATTCTTCCTGAATTACCTCAGTGGTTGTCTCCCTTGGTATTTTGGCAGTTTGAGACAAGCAAGAATGGTGTTTCTCTTTTGTGTCGCTATTTCTGTGGTGGATACCGTGTTTTTGCTCCCACCTTTTGATTTCTCTTTCAGAGCATGGATGTATGTTGGGTAAATTACCAAGTATAATATCCGCGACGGGATTTTCAAGGATAGCACACAATACTCGCCCAGATATGAACGGTGTTTGAATTTCGACCAAAGCAAGGGGGTATTTCTCTATCGTACCTGAGAATGTGCGACACGTCACATGTTTGTCTGTGTAGTCTTTAGCGTCTATTAATGTTTTCCTAACTCCACAGAGAGTTGCGCCGGAATCACGAATTAACGTGCACTTTTTGTTGTTAACAAACCCTGTATAAAAAACTAGCTTGCCTGTAGATGATAAGGCAGCGTTAGCTGTTTCATTTGAAATCGGGATCGTGTGTCCACAATGTAGTGTTGTGTCAAGTTGGAACTTCGTACAGGTGTTGCACTTACTGTCTGTTATGGTGTTTATGATGTGTACAGCATTCCCAAGCTCGCTTTCATTGTCGTGCTGATTGTCACATTCATTTAGTGACTCAAGCTCTTCGTCAGACGACGTTTCTACTAATGCCGCATTGGCTTGTTTCAATAACTTTCGGCCTTCACAATCCTTATTATAGTGACCCCAGCTATTGCAGAAATAACATTTAATTGCTCTGTGGTAAGCCATGCGTTTAGCTGTTTGCTTCTCCACCATCTTTTTGAGGTGTTCAGGGTAGGTGGGTGATTTGTCACACATCCCGTAACTGTCGTGATGAAAATTGCAATATTGGCATCTTACTACTTTACCGACATTGGATCGTGGTTTAAATCTACTCTGTGATTGTTTGGAGTATTTGGTGTTCACTACTGCAGCTGCTGTATCATTGTGACTTATGTTATGTTGAAAAATATCCCTATTTGCTGTGAAAAATGCATTCCCCTTTGCCTCGATTTCCTGAATGCTCTTACAGTCCATTTGTTTTAAGAACTTGGCAAAAGGTGTGGGGATGGTGCTAACTATTTTATCTATTATAATCAGTTCCTTAAGTTTATCATGGCTATTGTTGGTTTTAGCCGAGTTAATCCATTTTGTGCATATGTCTTGGACTGTACTGACATAATCTATAAAGGTTTGGTTTGGTTGTGGAGATAATTTGGCAAATTGTTGTTGGTAACCTGCAGTGTCTAAAGAAAAATGTTGGAGAATGCGTTGTTTTAGGTACTCATAGTCTTTTCGCATTTCCTGTGGTATTGTCTCTATTACTTTCAGTGGTTCAAGAGCTAAGTTTCTCATTAGAATAAATGCCCAATCTGATTTAATGATTTTATGATGAGACATGAGACACTCAAAATTTTCTAAGTAGGCGGAGATGGAATCTCCTGAACAGAAAGCCTTCACGAGACCTTTATATTTATTATATTTTTGTTCTTCTTCTTTGCTTCTTAACTTATTTATTGATATTTCTGTGTTGGACTCCATTTCCATCTGTTTTAGTTTTATCTGTGTGTCGGCATTCAATTGTGCTTGCTTGGCCGCCGCGTCGATTTCCATTTGTAATTTCTTTTCTTCTGCCTCAATTTGCATTTTCTTTTCTTCTGCTTCTATCTGCATTTGCATTTTCTTTTCTTCGGCTTCCATTTGCAGTTTCCTTTCTTCTCGTTCTATCGCTCTTTCTTCACGGGCAATGTTTTCTGCGTGTGTTTTCTGTGCCCATTCTGACAGTTTTTCTTCTTTATAACCTAACTTTATTCCTTGCTCAATGCATTGATCTAAACTAGACATTTTGTGTTTTACTTGTTTGTTAAGTTTATAGAGTTAAATCCCTTAGAAAAAATATGTTGTGTGGTCGAAAATTTGGTTTACTCCCCTAATTATTAATGTGTAAATCAAAATGCAAGGTTATGTTGGTGACAAGCTTATGAATATGCAAAGAAATCAATATGATACAAAATAATACATTGATGAAACATGAGAAGTACAGCTTAGAAGTACAATGAGTATGAGGTGAAACTTAGCTCTGAATTTTGAAGCTCCTCGATGTTGTCTTGTACTCTCGTCACTGTTGGAAAGGTTTCATCGGTTGGACGCGGCACTTGTTGCGGAACAATCTGCTCGTGGAGCGAGAAAACATTAGTCACTGTCACACACAAAAAAATATCAAAAAAGTAACATGTCAGAAAAAAAAATTGTTTACAGAATCAAAATAAAGAGGCACTACGGAGGCAATGGTGAGACATTGCCGAGGGACTCAGATTATTTCTATTTTATTGCTAGATAGCTACTAGTTTTATGTAAACTTGTAACGTTAATAATTTCTTTGATTTAAACAAATCAATGTTTTACCAAAAATCAATGTGATATGCTTAAATAATTAATTTTACATGGCATTTAACAGGTTTTTAAGAAAACATTCTATGCCAAAACCGGAAAACTAGCCCCCAAAAAGCCTGTCATGGTCTTACTCTTATCTAAATAATGGTTCGGGTTCATACAGGCAACAATACACTGTTCGCTAGGATATAGAACATTTATTGTATAAAGTGTACAGTTGGCGCAGTGGGTAAACAGACCCGCGCTCTCTTATCTTACATATCACAGATAGTTAAACATCAAACTTATAGTTGTCATACAACAATCTAGCACACTATCTAGCCTAAGTATATCTATGAATATCTATGAGTCCCTCTCAGGCAGGCCTTGTTGTCTCTCTCCAGTCCGTTTGTCCTCTGCCGGTCTCCGCGTGTCCTAACTCCACACGGGCGGTAACTGTCCGAGTTCCTCGTGGACCCCGCATTAGGCGGGCCACATCAGTGTCCACGGAATCATGGACTTAGTGACCATCTCTTTCGAGAAGGTTCTAGATTACTCGGGTCCTGCGCGACTCAATGGTTTCCCTTGGGCTGGAGTTGCAGCCCTCTATTATATGTGAACGTGAGGCGGTGACACCGCCCTTCCATTCTGAAGGCATTCAATATGTCAGCCTAGTCCACTGCTCGTTCGCTTTCCACAGCAGCTGCACCCGCATGCGTATCAGCTTGTTCATACACCCACGTGATCTGGGACAAATATGAAGACGATTGTCAGCCTTGACCTTCGCAGAGACTGTTTTCACTGTCTTCAAGTCCAGCCCGTCTCGATTTTCTTGAGCAAGCACTGATACAGCATGCGTGGGTCCAAGTATGACTACGGCCAGCCTATTGCTATGGAAGTCATGGTAGTAAGTAAAGCAATAACATGGCTCGAGACACAGACCTTCACTGTGACATGTTTTCTTAGCGACATCAATGAGCATGCTCAAGAAGATAGAGATGGGGTGGATCCGAAGAGAATGGTTGCTATCTCTGAAGCGGTCTAGGCTGGCAATGATTAGTTTCACTTTCGTGCCAGGGCATGCGGGTGTACAAGGAAATGAGCTGGCTGACACGCTTGCAGGTAAGGCTACTTTGGAAGGCGGACGAGCCATGGACCAGGCTGACAATCTGAATGCTTCTGAGAAGTAAGTCGTTCGCAAGAACCAAGTGATGACTGAATCTACAACCATCGTCAGGATGCGAGAACAGCACATTAAAAGAGGTGTGGCTAAACAAGAACACTACGCAGGAAGCCAAAGAAGATTAATAAACCAACCACAGAACTGCGTGTCGTTAGCCGCTACATGCTGCGGGATTTACTGAGGAGGGGATCCGAGCACTTATGGGACTGAATGGTTCGATGTACAATAAGGATGATCTGTCAACTAACTTTAGTTACTGTAATCTCCACATTCATGCTACTTGGCGTCAAGGTGATGGCACCGCGGTCTTCCTTCAGTTCTCACCTCGAAATGAGCTGTAAACACCCAGGAGCACCTGTCTATCGTTTGCTACTACAATAGACCTGTCTGTGCAAACAAACGAGTTCCTTCAGAAGAATTCTCGAATATCAAGGCCTAAACTTCCGACTCCACAATTACTGGGTTTAGTCGTCTGCACCCCTATCCTGTCTGATGCCTTCTAAAAATGGACGTACTTTTTTTTTAACTGTTGGTTCTTGTATCCATTCTTCACCAGGTTCTGTGTCCTCAAGTGGTTGTTGAATCTTGGTTGGGGAAAAAGGGGGGGGGGGAGGGAGAAGAAGAAGCAGAATGAAATAAAATATGTAGTACTTAACTAGAGGTCCCAAATATGAAATGGCTGCCAGTACAACATTAGAGGTCCCAAATATGAAACAGCTGCCAGTACAACATGTTTTATTTCTCATAATTCTACAATGACAATGTATGTATTAATGTGGTCACCGTGGCATCATTTACGTGTATTGTGTTGCTGCGTATTCTTGGTGTTATTTGCTGATGAAGATATGACATATCCTCTGGTGGTGTTTTTTTTAAAATTGTGTTTTGAAAAGTGTCCTATAATTTGCTAAAAAAAACAAAAACAAAAACGTCTCATTTATAGAAAGAAGGAAGAGAGGATACAAAGAAAACACAAAATTGGCATGAACGGAAGAGACAGAAATCATCATTAAGTGCTTCACCGACTGGCATTGGGTGATAATGCATCCCCAGATCTTGCTATCTCAGACGGAATGAATCAGTTCATGTGCTGGCTTTTCCTGTGCCATGATAAGACTGGCAAAATTTTCTCTCGATGTCTACCTCTTATCTCTCTTTCCACAAATCTTTCCAGTTTTTGTCTTATGTGGCCCAAAAAATGGAGGCTGCCTCTTTCTGATGTTTATTATAAGATTGTCTTTGTGACTTTTGTCTCCTTGAAAATGTCTAGATTGCTCATTTTCTGCGCTCCTCTATCAAACCACATCTAATTCTCCAGGGATTTGTTTTAGCTTGTGTACTAATTGTCCGGGATTCACAGTCATCGTTTAGAACTAGTTCTATGTAATATGCAATAATTATTTTTTCAAACTTAAATGACAATGACTTAATGCATTTAATGTTCATTTGATAGAATGATATTTTTGCTTGTCCTATTCTGTTTTTTTCTTTAAATCTCTGTAATGTATCTTCCATGTGATGTTATCCATGTGCCTAGATATTTACATTTCTGCACTTGGCACCATCTTCTCCCCCCCCCCCCCCCCCCCCCCCCAACAAACACACATGCTCTGTTTTCCACTCTAGAATTCTGCCTTCTTGCTCTCCTGGTCCATGACATACTGTGCATCATCTTGTTGGTGGGCAGTCAGCATGGCTGAATGGATAAAAGCCCTAGCTCTTAATCTTCCAGTGTGCTGGTGGTGGGGTAGCGGGTTCAACGCCTACACCGGTCTTAAATGTCGACTTCTCGTCCTTGACTTGGGGATGTAAATTACTAGTAGCTCAGAAATCAAGAGTAGGTTCGAGTGACAGCGAGGGGCACTGGTAATAGGGAAGGCTAGCACACATGCAAATATCAGACCAGCGTAGACTATGCTAAAATTCAAAGCGAGAGAACAAAAACAAAGTAATCTTGGTTTCCAGCATTCACAATAAAATCTTCCAGTATATTTAGGACTTTTGACACTACTAGGACATGATGCAGGTCTCTCTGACATGCATCTTATCTTCACTGCTTTCTGTGGGGGCATATGTTTGAATATGTTGACATCACGAGGGCTACCATTTAACTTTCATTGAATATGTTGACATCACAAGGGCTACCATTTAACTTTCGCGTGCTGATGGTCCAAAGTCATCTGGCGCACTGGCTTTATACCTAGCGGGTGAGGTTGCTCCTCCACTTATGAGGATTATAAAACTGAGTAGACGAATCGGTGTAATTGGGATGAATAATAGTAGTTTCCCCTTGACTTCCATGGTGTCTATGGTTTAACTCTGCAAATCTTTGAAGAGATTAACCATGCAAGGCAGCAAGGCTGAGAGGTTAGGTGTTGCATCCTATTTCCTGCCTATACCTACATCACAGGGTTTTGTTAAATATTATAGAAGATGCTTCCCCACCAACTAACTTGCCCCCTCTCAATGTCCAACAGTTATGTTACTCCACTGCCACCGATTCAACATTCTGACCAAGGTCTATATGTAGTGGTCACTCCACCACCCAGTTGTCACACCAACTTCAGGAACCTTGGCAAAGATATAAGTTCACTTCGACATATGACCAATGTGTGCCAACAAAGAAAGAAGCAATTACCAGCCACGTCTATCATACCTGGACCTACTTCTGTGGAATACGGAGAGAATCCATACCTAGTCTTATTTACAGAACAAACTCAGAAATATCTTTTAACTTATAGTATACCATACCCCGGGAAGGTTAACCCGGTCAACAAATGCCCACAGCCTAACGGCGCAAGAACGCAGGCACAACGCAATCACGTCCCCCCAAAAAAAACTCTGGATGAACGCAGCAGAAGAAGTATACCATACCATAGAGAGTCATTGGAAAACATCGTGACGACTGGAAAGAGCAAGAGAAATTGAGGCAGAGGCAGACCAAGAGAAGTGAATGCTGGATGGATTGAGATCGTGGCTTGGAGGAATATCATCAGCAGAGTTGATCCAGAACACCAAAGACCGAGATCTGTGGAGAGCCATGAACGCCTACGCCAGCTGGCATGGCACTTTATGATAATGATACTATACTCAAAAATCAAAACCAAATTGACCAAACTTCACTTGGAGTGGCTCCATTAGTTGAGATTACAAGTCCAGATTCAGTCAAACACAAGGCTTGTATTCCATTTGGCAATTGAGGCAGCACACAGCTGGCCTGATGGTAATGTGTTAGTCCCTATCAAGGAAGAGTTGTTTAAACTCACCTGGGCTTTTGACTCAAAATGGGTACCAGAAAATCTCATTGGGAGTAAAGGTGGACAGCAGGACACTAAACACATCACTCACTGAGTGCTGACTGATCTATACAAAATGCATCGTTCCTTTTATAATCCATTCCTGCATTTCTACAGGTCACTTCTGGTGAGTGACATGGAATTTTCAGTGATAATTTGATCTGAAGCAATGAGCTTCAAATTCCCATTACCCAATCAATGACGTGAAACCTACTCCAAAATTGGTTTATTGAGCACACAGACTAGAGTTTCCCAGCATTTACAGAAGAGACATGATTGGGTAGGATAATTAAGATAAAAAAATCAACAAACAATCCATCTGGAATAATAATATATTACATCATCATAATCATCATCATCATTTGTATGAGACTCAGTAAACCTAAAAGCTGTACTGCCATGAAATAATCCTGTCCCTACTGGGGACTGTACTTAAAATTACTGCTCTCTTAATGCCAGTTATGTTTGCATAGAAGTATAAATGTTAATTTGATGTTCGTGGAGCTTCTCATTGTCTTCTGTCACAAGCATAAGTAAATCCCTTCACCTTCTGCATTAAATCCCTCAATTAACTCCCTCTGAGCTAAGGCTTGGAGTCCAGACTAAACCTGTGGCGGAGACATGACCAACTAGGGCCTCACCCCAGCCAGCCTGTCGGCGCTGTGTATGATCTTGGCCTGGGAACATCCTGATATGCCTCTTCTCAGATATACAGGTTCCAATATCGACCTTGCCCATTCTGCTGGTTGCTGGGCAGTGGAGGGGAAGAGCTCTGTCGCAGCATAGTCCCCATGGAGATAAACTGGTACCGGGTTGGGATAGCAGTCAACACCAACCTCAGTGCTTTGAGAATGGGGATGAAGAGAAAAAAAAGTAGAAAGATAAATATAAGGAGAAAAATAAAGAAAAGTAGAAAGAGAAATATAAAAAGAAAAATAAAGAAAAAGAGAAAGAAGGGGAGAAGAAGAAAGAAAATTAGGAGAAAGAAGAGCAGGAGGAGAAAAAAAAACAGGAGAATGAAGAGGAAGATGAAGAAAAGGAGCATGAAGAAAAGGAGCAAGAAGTAAAGGAGCAAGAAGGTAGAGGAATAATTGAAGTAATGGGGTGGGGGGCTGGGGGGGGGGGGGGGGGGGGGGGGGGGGAGAGGAGAAAGACAAAATGAAAGAAGAAGGATAGAAGAAGCAGATTAACACTCCAATTCATAGCACATATACATTTGTCAATCAAAAGACTGGTATTAAAGTAATTTTCTTAATGCATAGTTTACCCAAATTAAATCAAATGATGATATAATCATCACTATATGCCTTGCCAAAGGTGTAGACATTCATGTCCCTCCAAAAATAAACAAAAAAAACTTGGCCCTTGGTGTTCTGAATCAACTATCAATATTCCTCTGCACTCGATATTCCTCTGCACTGTCGCTGACCATATTTCTGTTTGTCTGCCCCTCTTCTACATCAGATCTTTCCAGTTCTAATGACATTTTCCAATGCCCCTATTTGCCTCATCATGGTAATCATTGTTAGTCACTCTGACAATACAATGAAAATGCAACATATTCCTAGAACCCAAAGATCCACTGCCTCCAAGCTCTTATTTGTTTGTTCACATTCCAAGATTCATTGACATACAGCTGAACAGTTTTGATACATTTCAGTTCTCTCTGAAATTCAGTAAAACAGTTTTGATACAACATTTCAGTTCTCTCTGACATTCAGTAAAACAGTTTTGATACAACATTTCAGTTCTCTCTGACATTCAGTAAAACAGTTTTGATACAACATTTCAGTTCTCTCTGACATTCAGTAAATCAGTTTTGATACATTTCAGTTCTCTCTGAAATTCAGTAAAACAGTTTTGATACAACATTTCAGTTCTCTCTGACATTCAGTAAAACAGTTTTGATATAACATTTCAGTTCTCTTGGACATTCTGTAAAACAGTTTTGATACAACATTTCAGTTCTCTCTGACATTCAGTAAAACAGTTTTGATACATTTCAGTTCTCTCTGACATTCAGTAAAACAGTTTTGATACAACATTTCAGTTCTCTTTGACATTCAGTAAAACAGTTTTGATACATTTCAATGCTCTCTGATAATAGTACAACAGTTTTGATACAACATTTCAGTTCTCTTTGACATTCAGTAAAACAGTTTTGATATATTTTAGTTCTCTCTGACATTCAGTAAAACAGTTTTGATATAACATTCCAGTACTCTGACATTCAGATATACAACCATGATATGCAGCTTTCACTTTTAAACTACAATCTTATATATAAAAAAGACTATGTATGTGTGTGTGTATGTCCTTTATGCGTTCGCGAACGGTCCAGCCGATTGAGATGATATTTTCTACACGTCTTCCTCTCATTCCCGCGCTGCCAACTGTCATATTTTTTTAGTGTGAAATCGGCTACTTACTTAATATTTAATTTTTCATTATAATTTATATATAGCGAGGGGACTTAACTCTAGAAAAGTTATTTCAAGGGGCATAACTATTAACATTGCTATATATATATTGCTGCATCGTTTTCAAAGATTTATAAACTCTTTGTCTATAGTTATTTACGGGCATATGAGTTATAATAAATAATGATATAATCTTTAAGGCATTTTCAAAGTTTTCATAAAAATAATGCATAATGCATAACATTGTAACTCATCTTTTTATGCTTAAAGAAGCTATCTAAAGTCATGTCGGTTATTAACAACATAATAAATAAATAATAGTTACCTTATCTCTATCAAGTTTGAAGATTTTATATTTCTTTACACTGTCGCCAACTCTAAGAAGACACAGCCATTATTAAATCTACAGGCATATGCGTTATAATCCTCCTCCTCCTACCCTCTTCCCCTCCTCCCTCTCCCTCCTAATCACTCCTCTTCCTTCCTCCTCCTCCTCTTTCCCCCCTCCTCCCTCCTATTCCTCCCTACTCCTCCTCCCTCCACCTCTCTCTCACCTATCTCCTACTCCTTTTTCTTCTGCTGCTGCTGCTGCCGCCGCTCCATTTACCCAAGTTAATTGTTGGGGGAAGATGTAAAGATCTTTCAAGTGCTCTTTCTAATGCTTTTTGTAAGTTGGTCTTCGTTTATCTAAGGTTGTTCTAACTGCAACCAATAAATGATTAGACAGACAGGCAGACGGGACAGACAGACAGACAGAGAGGGAGGGAGGGAGGGACAGACAGACAGACAGAAAGACAGACAGGCAGATAGATCCCCACCAGAGTCTGGGCAAAGCCGGGCCGGGTCATCTAGTATAACATAATACTACATAACATAAGATACACTCCGGTGTGATTCAAATGATGTAGATTTATACAACTTTAAGAATATATCATTATAAAATTATACTATTAAAATTGTACACAAGCAATTGTTTTTACAATTATATTCCATATAGATATAAACAATTTAAAGATGTATCAACTTTTTGTGCCACATATAGTGAAAGACAAGATCATATGGTTTGGCCATCTCGTTAGAATGCAACACCAACTATCAGCACTGGCCTTACATCAAAGACGATCTACGAGAGGACGACCGAGAAGCAAATAGAATAACAACATCAACGACATTGTACAATTACACAGAATGACATTGTCCACTGCCAACTATCGGACGCTGGAGCACCAACTATTCCTCCCCATGACTCTTGATGGTAAAAGTGGAAGATGATTATACTGATCACGAAAGATATATATCATGATAAAATTATATTAAAATGCTACACAAGCAATTGTTTTTACAATTATATTTCCATATAGATATATACAATTTAAAGATATATATATATCGAGATACAATTATATTTAACATTAAAATGTTACACAAGGAATTGTTTTAACAATTATATTCCATGTAATCTGAGAACACTGGATGGATGGAGTGGGCAATGGTGATGTCTTGGGGGGAGTTTAGCTTACAAGGTGGCTGTTTACTTGCATTAGGGGAAGACAATTATTTTGGGTATGTAATGAGGGAGAAGGCTGGAGAATGTCCTCACAATGGGAAGATTCAAGAGGATGAGGCAGGCGGAGACCAAGAGAGAAGATGCTGGACAGTTTGACATGGCATGGAGGAGCATCAGTATCACACAAGAGGGATGTAGATAAACACAATAATCAACGCCACATGACATGGACTACAAGAAGAATCAGAGAAATGTTTCAATTATTATGTTACTGACAGTCAAAGTAATTTTCATGTCAATATTTCTAAAAAAACTGACCATGCCAAATGTAGTTTAGTTATAAAATTACCTAGGTGGTACATGGACATATGAAAAAGGTGTCAAGAAAATATTTGTGCCTCTTGTGTTCCGTTAGATTTCATACATTCAGTCTGGCCCACACAGTCATACTGGTTTTTGAGAGAAGATTCAAATATGACAAAATGTCTACTATGAGGTGTCTGAGATGCAACTATAATTGTTATTTTTCTAGACTAATGACAAATTAAAAGCTAATATAAATCAAAGTTGACATGGTTATAAAGTTGACATGTTATAAAACCTACATGACTATACACCAGACATTTCTATAAAGCTGACATGCTTTAAAGCTCACATGACTAAACAACATGACATTCTATAAAGCTCACATACTATAAAACTCCCGTGACTATACAACACATTTCTATAAAGCTGATATTTTAAAACTGGCATGTTATAATGCTCACATGGCATGACTTACAACAGATATTTATAAAGCTAACATGAATCTACAGCTGACATGGTTATAAAGCTGACATGTTATAAAACTAACATGAATATAAAGCTGGCATCCCCTCTGCTGTGTGTCCACCGTGACGAGGTAGAGGGGCTTGTGCGTCCCAATGACCCCAAGAGCTATGCCGACGGTAGCACAGCTACTGGTAGGGCCACCCATGTCGGACAGGTCAAGGGAGAGGGACCAGACGAAGAGACACACAAACCTGCTGCCTTGTAGGTAGACTGGGGACAGTCAAAGGCTAGGGAAAGCACCCCAAATACATGCTTGTCGAAATCGGATGTACTGAGCCACAGGCTTGACAAAGCAGTGCAACATGAAACCTGCTGCCTTGTAGGTAGACTGGGGACAGTCAAAGGCTAGGGAAAGCATCCCGAATAAATGCTTGTCGAAATCGGATGTACTGAGCCACAGGCTTGACAAAGCAGTGCAACGTAACTTAATTAATGATGTCACAAATCAAAATTAATCGATATGGTGCTAATCCCGTGAAGTCCCCATCAGGCGGGTGATAGTGCCGGGCCCCCTGCCTCGAGGGGGTCCACCCATGACTACTGGTGGTCACCTTCCCCTGTGCTGTGGAGTCAAGGCACAGAGGAGTAGGTTAAGAGCTATTGACCAAACACCCCGGACACTCAACATACTACAGTGGAATGCCGAAGGAGTTCACAAGAAGAAAGACTCCCTAACACAGCGTCTTCATAAAGATAGAATAGATGTGGCATGCATTCAAGAGACACACCTCAACGCCAATCACAAATTCTCAGTCAGAGGATATCAGGCCACACGTTTCGACCGCGAAGGACACAAAGGAGGAGTTCTAATACTTACACGAAATACAATACCTTGCAGCGAAGTATCTGTGATCTCTAACAACCAAACGGAAATTATAGGTGTTGATATAATGATAAAGGACGTGAAAATAAGAATCTACAATCTGTATAGCCCAGCAGATAAGGACCTTACACTCTCAAACATGAAAATAACTGACACAAACTGCATTATTGTCGGAGACTTTAATAGCCGTTCAGAAAGATGGGGATACCCAGATACTGACAAAAGAGGAGATGAATTGGAGGACTGGGAAATAGACTCAAATCTCCATCTACTCAACAAAGCGGATGACACACCGAGCTTCTACTCCAGAAGATGGCTTACCACTTCTACTCCAGACTTAGCTTTCTGCACAGGAGACATCCTCCACAAAATCGATCGCCATGTGCTGGACCAATTAGCAGGTAGTGACCACAGACCAATCAAGCTTGAAATGAATATGGAGTATGTTCCACAGGAGCAAAAAGCCCTTGCCCCGCTGGAATTACAAACGAGCAGATTGGGACAGATTTGCCATACTAACAGACAAATATTGTGAAAACATAAATACACGATATGGCAACATAAAGCAAATGGTGGAAAGTCTAAACAGAGCGATAATACAGGCAAGCCACTGAGTCCATTCCAAGAGGAGCGAGGAAAAATTACAAACCATACTGGACTGAAGAACTACAAAATTTGGAGGACAAAGTTGAAGATGCCAGGAAGACAGCAGAGAGAGAACAAACAATTGAAGCAAACATCTCTCTCAAAGCCATCTCAGCAAAATATAAAAGAACAGTAAATCAAACAACAAGAGATTGTTGGAGGGAAAAAACAGAAAACCTGAATTTTGACAGGGATGGAAACAAACTATGGAAACTAGTGAAAGCCATGAACAATGAAGGACCTAGAAACAAACAAATAACAATTAAACAAGGAAATGCCTTGCTTACAGGCAAAAAGGCTGCAAATGCACTAATGGAACACTATGCCAGTGCAAACCACATTGATATTACAACCGAACAGAAGAAAGCAATCAAAGACAAACAGATACATCATAGAAATACAGAGACAGCAGCAGAATATATGATGGCAAATCTAACAATGGAAGAAATGGAACAGGCAATGAATACCCTAAAAAAGAAGAAATCACCAGGAAAGGATGGAATCACAAATGAAATGCTAATAGGACTAGGCACCAAGGCAAAGAAGAAACTACTAGCAGTCCTAAATAACAGCTGGAAGAGAGGAATAGTCCCACAGGCATGGAAGGAAGCTATACTAATACCAGTCCCAAGAAAGGGAAAGACCTGGAAGAACCAAATGGCTATCGACCTATCAGTCTACTTAGCTGTGTAGGAAAATTAATGGAACGCATTATCAATGGCAGGCTAACATGGCATCTGGAAGAAAACAAACTCTTAACACCACACCAAGCAGGATTCAGAAAATACAGATCCACTGAAGATCAAATAACCTATATAGCTCAGGAAATAGAGGATGCCTTCCAAGAGAAAAAGCACACACTAGCAGTCTGGATAGATTTAGAAAAAGCATTTGATAAAGTATGGAAGGAAGGACTGAAAGTAAAACTGCAAAACATGCATGTTTGTGGAAAAATGTATAAATGGATCAGCCACTACCTTGAGAACAGAACTGCCAGGACAAAAGTACAAGGACAAACAAGCAAAATGATGCTGCTGGAGCAAGGTGTCCCCCAAGGAGGAGTTCTTTCACCAACATTATTCCTAGCATATATAAATGACATTACAGAAAATTTTCCAGCCAGAGTACACACATCCTCCTTTGCAGATGACCTAGCCATATGGACATCTGAAGAATATATTAGTACAGCTAACAGCAGAATACAGCAAGCCTTATTAGCGCTAGAGGACTGGTCAAAATCATGGCTAGTGAAGATAAGTGAGGAGAAAACAACATGCACAGTGTTCTCCCTCTCAAATAAAACTCAGCAACCTAAGCTGGTATTGAATGGAAAAATATTGCGCCATGAAGAAAATCCAAACTATCTAGGAGTCACCTTTGATCGTCGCCTGACATGGAAGACACAGGTTGAGAAAAATCGAACAAGAGCAAGGCAGAGAATGGCAATCATGAAAAAGCTTGCTGGTACAACGTGGGGAGCAGATGAGAAAGTTCTCAAGAAGTTATATACTGGACGGGTGAGGCCAGTACTGGAATATGGCATTGCAGCTTGGGCAACAGCAGCTAAGTCAAACTTTAACAAAATAAGTAGAGTCCAAAACCAAGGAATGCGAATCATAACTGGAAGCCTGAAGACAACGCCTATTAATGAACTAGAAAAGATCACTTGTTTACAACCAATGCAGGATAGAAGAGATAGCAGAGCCCAGCAACAAGCAGAAAAATTTAGGAGATTGACAGACCACCCTATGTACAACAGATTTAATGGTTTTGGAAAGGGAAGACTGAAGCGTAGCAACTTTGTAGAAACTGCAAAACGAAGGATTAGGGCAGATCCTATACTTAACATATCAACAGTCAAGCCCATACACAATGCACACAAGTTCCCAGCTTGGAGACAGCAGCAACTGCCTGAGATGATAGAAACATTCCTGGTATTGAGAAAAAGAACACTCAGCATGAAACTGAAAGAAGAGAAATAACCCTAAACTACATAAAAGAACATTACCCAAGCAGGAATTGGACCATGCATATACAGATGGATCAGCCAAAAATTCAATAGAGAATGGAGGAGGAGGAATTCTCCTAAATTTAAAAAATGGAGTGAAAAAAAAACACATTCAATGGCAACTGGAAAATTTTCAAGTAACTTCAAAGCGGAGGTAGAGGCTTTGAAAACTGCAGCAGAAATGCTCCTGATGGAGGAAAATAAAGAGAAGCAAATAGCTATCTTCACAGATGCAAAGTCAGCTGTCTCAATACTCAAGAGCAATAACAGCACAGAACTAACTGACCTAAGAGCAGCACTCCATGGTCTATGCCAGAAATCCAAAAAAGTTGTAATACAGTGGATCCCATCACATTGCAGTATACCTGGAAACGAAGAGGCTGACAGACTGGCAAAAGAGGGCGGACGACTACCACAGCCTGACATAGACATAACCTATAATGAGGCAAAGAGGTTGATAAAAAGCACTTATAGAACCAAATGGGAATCTGAGCATCCAGGCCATCAGAAGGATGATGCATATTACAAACTCGACCGAAGAGAACAAGTAGCAATCTTCAGACTCCGCACAGGACATAACAGGCTGAAATACCACTTGTTCAATAAACTAAAGATAGGAGATACCGATGAATGTAATTGTAGAACTGGAAAATGACAGCAAAACATTTGCTGCAGGATTGCCCAACGTATGCAGAACAGAGAAAGATATTTTGGCCCACACCTGCTTCATTTGAGGACAAGCTCTATGGAGATATCAACAAGCTCAAGTTGACCCCAGCTTACTTTAACTACATACAGGTTGACATTTAAAGGTGCATGAAGACCCAGAGGCATGAAATGGAATATTGCTTGGATAGCAAATCCATTATGTGGAAAGTCCAAATCGAAAGCTCGCTGTGTGGGCTTCATAAAAGGTGGAAAAGTGTTCTTGTGGCACGAAATGGAATATTGCTTGGATAGCAAATCCATTACGTGGAAAGTCCGAATCAAAAGCCCATTGTGTGGGCTTCATAAAAGGTGGAAAAGTGTCCTAGTGGCACGAAATGGAATATTGCTTGGATAGCAAATCCATTACATGGAAAGTCCGAATCGAAAGCTCACTGTGTGGATGTCATCTGCAGACTGCATACTTCTGGTTTCCGGAAGAACAGCCTATGGTGAACGGAAGGCCCAATATACGGAAGTGAGGCTAAGCAGCCATGTGCAGGACGTGACGATTCCTTGGGTGAGCCCAGTACCAGAGCGCTGTGTGTTGGCTCTGCAATTATGGAAGCCTCCTTGGATGGCGGGGAATGCCCATGGTCTGCCCCTGCCTTCCCTTGAGGGCTGACCAGGATCTTTGGCTGTTCTGTATGGACCAGTTGGGATGGGGGATAACACCACAACAGTGAGAGTCAAACGTCCTAAGAAACCCCCGGGAAGGTTAACCCGGTCAACAAATGCCCGCAGAAGTCGGATGTGTCGGCCTAACGGCGCAAGAACGCAGCTCTGCTGTAAACAGGCACAACGCAATCATATCCGAAAAAAAACTCCGGATGAACGAAGAAGAAGAAAGCTGGCATGACTATACAACATACATTTCTACAAAACTAACACGATTCTAAAGCTGACACGGTTATACAACTGAATGACTATAAAGCTGGCATGACTATACAACATACATTTCTATAAAGCTGACATGATTCTAAATCTGAGATGGTTTTAAACTGATATGACTATAAAACTGACAATTTATAAAGCTAACATGTTATAAGGCTGACAAGACTATACAACATACATTTCTATAAAGCTGACATGGTTATAAAATTGACATGACTTTACAACATACTTTTCTATAAAGCTGACATGATTCTAAAGCTTACAGTTATAAAACTGATATGACTATAAAACTGACATGTCATAAAGCTGACATATAAAGTTGAATGACTATACAACATACATTTCTACAAAGCTGGCATTATTCTAAAGCTGACATAATTCTGTAGCTGACCTAACTCGAAATCCAACATGGTTCTAAAGTGGACAGAACTCTAACATGAATCTAAACCCGAAACCACCCCAAGCCGGACCCAGTCTATGTCTTCAAAGTAAAGCCTACAGTTACAATCTGATGCCAGGAGCATAATGAAATATTGCAATGTAAATAACTTTTATGCAGATGCTGATTCAACAAAGTTAAAGCTTTTTTTATAAATTCAAAACAGTGTTTCTAAATATATGTTTCACATTTAATTAACTGGTTCAGTGCCAAACAAAACGTAAGTTTGGACCAGACATCATACAACAATTAAATTAAAAAAATATTATAATGTACATTTCCATTCAATTAGCATTTAAATTGTGGAAGATATCACAAAATAAAATAAGTTACATAATGATCTAAGCATGGCGATATATTGTCCTGTTCAAATGGGACACATTTGGCAATATATTTATCCTATGCTGAATCAGTTAAGAATGACATTAATTATTCAAGGCGTTCACTGGACACAGCACTGACCATATAACACGGACTGACTGAAGATAAGCCTGGGAAGACACTGTTCTGGAGTCAGCAATAATGGCTTGTAGACAATACTTTGACTCCTCTGGTGGTGGGACTATTGTCCAGCCTGGAGCGCCAGGGAATTCTACATTTCCGTGCGCCCGTATGTATCTCCCTTTGTTTGTGATGACCATTATGTTGTGAAGAACTGTGGAAAAGAAACAATTGTAATACCAATATAATTGAAGTGTTTATACATAAATTTTATGCCTTATAACAGCAAAAGGCAATCCCGTGGTTGACAGTCATTGGGATGTGAAGTGACAGGTCTTCACATGGTCATTGGGGTGTGGATCCTTAATACAGCCATTGAATTTTCTTTCCAAAAATGTTGACTGTCTTCGTCTAATTTCTCTAATCAGTTTACTGTTTTCATCTGCTTCTTGTAGAACTTGCTCTCTGGCTTTTTTGTCAGTCCATGGTATTCTTCACCTTTTCTAAGAAAACATATGTTCACAGCCATTAGATTTTCAGCTTGTCTGCTCATTGTCCTTGTTTCACATCTATACAAAAATAGAAGTTCTATGTAGCACTTCGACACTTTTTCTCATTGCAATTGATATCTTTTTATTGGTCAGTATTTATTTCATCTTGCAAAAGGCTACCTTAGCCATAGCAATTCTGGTTCTAATATCATATCACCCATCATCAGATTTTATAACTGTTCTGAGACAGCTGTACCGATTCACTTGTTTAAGAACATTCTCATTTACCTGTATATCACATTGTGGTATTTCTTCCAAGTCATGAGCATAATCTTTCTTATTACAATTTAATTTTAACCCTCATTGTTCACTGTGTACAATAACTGTACTAAATGTTGCAGAACCTGTTCATTGTCTGCAATTAATACTGTATAAGTCGCAAATCTAATGATGTTATGTCCCCCAAAAGGTGATTCCTCCCATATCTTCTAAATTTCTGAAAATATTTTCAATGTAAAGGGGGAAAAACAAGGTATTACACATCCCTATTGCACATCTCTCTTAATAGGCTGATATAGACCTACTTCATTTTCAATCTTCATGGCAGCTTGTTTCCAGTATATGTTCTTAACAAGTCTAAGGTCTTTCCCATCAATTTGTAGATCTTCAAGCATCTTTATCATCTTCATCACGCTGACATGTCTTACTTTATTGAACAACTTTGTGTAGTCAATGAAGCAAAAATATAGATCTTTGTTTACTTCTATGGAACACTCAATGTTCTCAGCAAATACACATTTACTGTACCCTTGCCTTCTACGAACCATTGTTATTCCCTTATTTCAGTTTCTATTTTTTTCCTAACTCTTTGCAAGGTGATTCTTAGCAAACTTTTTGTGATGTGGCTCATTATGCTAATTGTTTGATGTTGATCACATTTCAAGGCTCATATTTTCATGACTGCAAAATATATAGATTTACATAATTCAGGAGGTATATCTCCAGTATCATATATTGTGTTCAGCAGTCTGGTAACCTGGTCTATCCACATTCTTTGAAGGCATTGATAATTTCTGTTATAATGTCTGGATCCGGTGTCTTTCCAGTTTCCAGCTAGTTTGTATTGTGCTGAATTATGACATAGTTACATTCTAAGATGCCTCTCTGCAGATACAAAGTTTCCATACTGAGCTTAGAGAGGGAAATTAGATCTTTGCAACACATAAATGGAGATGCAACTTCAGTGTCGAGTTTGGAGGAAAACTCCCCACACTAACCTCGGATAGATGCAAGCTATGTTCAGGACTCACGGCACTAGACTCAACATAATTAGTGTTCAGTCTCCCAGACGATTACCACCTAACCAGCCTTTCTCATACTGGAGGTCAGCATGGCTGAATGGATAAGAGCTGTCGCACTTCATCTTCTGATGTGCTGATGGTATGGTAGCGGGTTTAACGCCTACACCAACTGGACAAAAATGTTGACTTTTCGTCGTTGGCGTGGGGACGTTAATTAGAAGTACCTCAGACGTCTGATGGCGAGGGACACTGGTAATAGGGAACAGAAGTCTGATGGCAAGGGACACTGGTAATAGGGAACAGAAGTCTGATGGCGAGGGACACTGGTAATAGGGAACAGAAGTCTGATGGTGAGGGACACTGGTAATAGGGAACAGAAGTCTGATGGCGAGGGACACTGGTAATAGGGAACAGAAGTCTGATGGTGAGGGACACTGGTAATAGGGAACAGAAGTCTGATGGCGAGGGACACTGGTAATAGGGAACAGAAGTCTGATGGCGAGGGACACTGGTAATAGGGAACAGAAGTCTGATGGCGA
Organism: Cepaea nemoralis; assembly: GCA_014155875.1. Classification (NCBI taxonomy): domain Eukaryota; kingdom Metazoa; phylum Mollusca; class Gastropoda; order Stylommatophora; family Helicidae; genus Cepaea; species Cepaea nemoralis. The sequence continues at coordinate 223,993 of JACEFZ010017920.1, read as the reverse complement.
GGGACACTGGTAATAGGTAACAGAAGTCTGATGGCGAGGGACACTGGTAATAGGGAACAGAAGTCTGATGGCGAGGGACACTGGTAATAGGGAACAGAAGTCTGATGGCGAGGGACACTGGTAATAGGGAACAGAAGTCTGATGGCGAGGGACACTGGTAATAGGGAACAGAAGTCTGATGGCGAGGGACACTGGTAATAGGGAACAGAAGTCTGATGGCGAGGGACACTGGTAATAGGGAACAGAAGTCTGATGGCGAGGGACACTGGTAATAGGGAAAGTGGGATCCACTTTACATGACTGTTGATCATCCAGCTGTGTACAGTCGGATGAAACAAGTCTACCTCAGCAAGAGAACAGATGGATGAAACAAATCCACATCAGCAAGAGAACAGTTGGATAAAACAAATCCACATCAGCAAGAGAACAGTTGGATAAAACAAATCCACATCAGCAAGAGAACAGTTGGATGAAACAAATCCACTTCAGCAAGAGAACAGGTGGATAAAACAAATCCACTTCAGCAAGAGAACAGTTGGATGAAACAAGTCCACTTCAGCAAGAGAACAGCTGGATAAAACAAATCCACTTCAGCAAGAGAACAGGTGGATAAAACAAATTCACTTCAGCAAGAGAACAGGTGGATAAAACAAATCCAGCTCAGCAAGAGAACAGGTGGATAAAACAAGTCCAGCTCAACAAAGGAACAGTTGGATAAAACAAATCCACTTCAGCAAGAGAACAGTTGGATGAAACATCCTCTTCAGAAAGAGAACAGTTGGATAAAACAAATCCACTTCAGCAAGAGAACAGGTGGATAAAGCAAGTCCAGCTCAGCAAGAGAACAGTTGGATAAAACAAATCCACTTCAGAAAGAACAGCTGGATAAAACAAATCCACTTCAGCAAGAGAACAGTTGGATAAAACAAGTCCACTTCAGCAAGAGAACAGCTGGATAAAACAAATCCACTTCAGCAAGAGAACAGCTAGATAAAACAAATCCACTTCAGCAAGAGAACAGGTGGATAAAACACGTCCAGCTCAGCAAGACAACAGTTGGATAAGACAAGTCCAGCTCAGCAAGAGAACAGTTGGATGAAAAAAATGCACTTCGGCAAGAGAACAGTTGGATGAAACAAATCCAGCTCAGCAAGAGAATAGTGATGACAATTTCAGTTCAGCAACATAACAGTTGGGCTGCTGTACTGACAAGGCAGAACAAACACTGCCACAGCAGCAACATAAGTTGGGCTGCTGTACTGACAAGGCAGAACAAACACTGCCACAGCAGCAACATAACAGTTGGGCTGCTGTACTGACAAGGCAGAACAAACACTGCCACATCAGCAACATAACAGTTGGGCTGCTGTACTGACAAGGCAGAACAAACACTGCCACATCAGCAACATAACAGTTGGGCTGCTGTACTGACAAGGCAGAACAAACACTGCCACATCAGCAACATAACAGTTGGGCTGCTGTACTGACAAGGCAGAACAAACACTGCCACAGCAGCAACCTGGTTTAATTTGTTAGGAAACTGAGTGGTCTTGAGGTACGGTGTCCGCCTCGAGTGCTGGAGGTCCCGGGTTCAAGCCACGGTGAGGACCGGAATTTTTTCATGTGGACTTCCAGTAATAATATTTTCCCTGGTCTCCGGGTAGTGAGATCGGACACCCGTGTGTATTGTTGTACACATAAAAAATCCCTTGGCAATTGGAAATCAAAAAAGAGTAGCCTACGGCGCTGCCCGGGCAAAATTTAGAGTTAAAAATCTACCCAAAATATTTCAGGATCCTCGCCGATGCCACGGAGTTCGTGCATTGAGCTGAGTTTCTCCAGACTCACGTTTGAGTTAGGAGGAAAACGGAGCACTTATGGGTTAAACCCATGTGCCGTGATGATCTAACGACTAAACTAAACTAAACTAAACTGTTGGGAAAAAAGCAGACTGGGTACTAACCAGATTGTCCTTGAACCATAATCCCCGTCACATGTTCACCTCTTGCTAACTGCACTGCTGACATCTTCACACGTCCTGCTGGCTCTGCAAAATGACTGTCTACAACACATGCTGCTGGTGATATACCTGCGGTTGCTACAGTGACCAATGGATCTGATTTTGGCAAAGCTGCAACCTTTCCTGAGCTATCTGATGCCTCTGTTGTACAAACAGCATGGGGATCTGACTGTTTCTGGTCTGGATCTGCAGAGTGCTGGAGAAGTACAAACCCTGGCTTACTGGGTGAGCTTCCAATGGAATATGTTACTTTTCTTCCTTGAACTGCATACTGCTGCCTGATATGGGAGATATATGGTATTTTGTCTCGAATGATGTATGAAAAATAGATCCTCCTTAAAATATATGCATTGCTGCAGTACTTGTCATAAGGCATCACGTGACCAGAACTTTCTACTTTTGGGTCTGCTCGAAGAGAACCAGCTGCTGTCAAAGACAGATTTGGCAGGAATTGGTATTCAGAAAAGCTTTTATCCGTGACAAATTGTTCTGACTGCCTGTATTTGATTTCATGATATAATTCCTTGAAATTAGTTTCCACATTGCCATTATCTCCATGATTAGGTTTCATGACAGCAGTTTGGTCAATGATAAAAGACAACATTTCTTCCAACTTTGAGTCCCTTTTAACACTGCCTGTCTTATGAGCATGTATGTACTTTCTTCCGGCTCTCTGCACTTGTCGTATGGACTCCTCATAAGGCAGCGGGAATCCATGATATCCCAAGACGATGCCTTTACTACTCAGCAACATGAGAAATAATTCTGGTGGCATGTTATATAATTCTGAAGAACCTGCTAGAAACCTGAGATGCTCAAAAATAAACGTGCTACAAATCTGAACAAGAACTGGTTCTTGGACAAGAACAGATGCCAGCAGCTCTGACAGACAGGTCTCATGAGTCAAGTGATCAGGTCTGAATGTTTGGCAAGATTCAGTCTTCAATGTTCTGTACTCTGAAATCGTCAGTATATGTGTACTGGATAACTCGGCGATCTCGCTGAGATAAAAGGACTGAAGATATTGCATTAAACCTTCCATGTTGATGAATGGCTTGATGTCTTTCTTGAAAGGTATTCTGTTTACAATTAAGCCTGCTGCCCTTGTCAAGAGTACATAATCCATGCTCCGTGGACTAACAAAGTCTAGTTCGTGATCACTGGTGGTATCTAGATTTCCATAAATTGTCATTCTGTTGTGTCGATTGTTTTTGTGTCGCTGTCGTCTTCTAGTAGTAGTCTCTCTAGATATGGTTCTACACATCTCAGATTTAGGATTATGTCTGACAGGAGAGACAAAATCCTGCAGAGGTTGCAAAACATAATTAGCACTAGGTTTTCTTTTAGGGTGCATTGGAGAACTAGTAGACAAAGGAGCTGGAATTACATTAACTGAATTTCGGTGTTGTTCAGTCCAAGGAGACAGAACTGATCCGTTTTCAAGTAATACAACAAAATTGCCGTTCACATCTATATCAGGTAATTTTGATTTATGAACTGAACAAACATCAGTAGTTCTAAAACTGATATTTGATTGTTTCTTCTCAGAATGGTATAGGGTTCTTTCTTTTAACACTCCAGACATCAATGGATAGTTTGCAGTCTGATGAGAACCGTAACTTCCACTTGTTTTACTAACTGTGGAAACACAAGCCAGGTCTGTAGATTTATTACGTTCAACATTTACAGTTGTTTTAGAATCAATATTATAGACCGACATTGTAGGTGACACGTGTGTGCCATACTCCAACATTTTAGCTCGTTTTGGCATAGAATTTGATTCCAAAGAAGCATCTGGATGGTGATGCTTTAAATGTCCATGGAGGCATCTTCTAGCAGACTTCTGTAATATAACATTTGGTTCCTCGTGGCTTCCAAGCTTCCTGACAGCACGGACAGGAGCTGGCAAATGCGAGTTTACGGCTGCTGTTGTAGCAGTGGTGGATGGTACAGCTGCAATACCAGGCTGAGGATGTGAGATATGCTGAGAGCGTGCCGACACAACCAAAGGAGAAATGTATGAACTATAATCTGTGTGTAATGATGATCTCTGTTGTGGGTACAAGCTTACTGAGGCTGCAGCCTGGTAGCTAGACAGTGCGGTTGTGATCTCTCCATTAACAGATCTATCATTCTCTATTGCTGGACATGATGCATGTCTGTTGGAATGCACGGAGCTGGACTGACTGACCAAGTCAGGGCACAACTGCATCGTGAAGTGATTCACCTAAATCCAAACACTGACTTACCAAATGTTGGCTTGTCAGGGCGGATCCATCTTGTAAAGCTTCAACATTGGTACGTGATGCATTTGTTGCAAACATCGGGCTCTGCAAGTGAATTTCATTTGTTGGATGTTTCATTAAATTAATGGTCTCAGGCGATTCATTTACAAGTTGAGATACATTTCCTGAAGATTTTGAATACTTGGTGACTTTCAAAGGAAGTAATGACCTATGGTTCACTGAAAACTGTTGGCTTTTCTGGTTAGATTCATATGCACGGCTTTGAAGATTAGATTCATGTCTGGAATCTTGAAAACAAGTGCTGGAGGCAGTTGTGTCAGTTCTGGGACTTGATACAAGAATGTTACTTGGGCTAACAGTCATAAGATTCTTGGAACTTGCTGACTCGCCCACAGGCTGGGGTCCACTCTTTGTCACTTTTGAATTGTGAGCAGATTTCAAGGGAAGACATGAGAAGTGGTTCCCGTGACCAGAAGGTTCAACACTAGTAAATGATGCTTTAGGAAACAGAGAGCTGTCAGACAGGGGAGTCTTCCAGCCACCGTCATTACTGTTATCAGCACTGTCATGTTCTTCCTTGAAGACAGGCAGGCCAAATTTGTGGTCTGTAGAAATGGCTGACAAAGGTTCTTGTCTCAGAGATGATTCAGACTGATGTTTAAACTCACAAGACATCCCATGGTCATAAAGTTTGGTTGTGTTTATACCCTGTAACACACAGATTCCCATTTTAACTCTGCAAGCAAGCGGCCTCTGTACTAATGTTGCATTCGCATTTAGGTCATTAAAGTCATTCTGACAGTACTCACGCTCAAAATAACCCTCCCTAATTCCCAAACTATCACACATCGTTTGATTTTTTGTACTGTTATTTTCTGAAGCCACTTCTCTTGGATCACTCACAAAATACGACCAGCTTTTTGACAAACTATTGCATTCTTTGTCACCTAACAACCAACTATCTGCTGGGTGCAATGTTTGCAGAGAAGACAGCTTACTTGGCACATCATCAGTGATGGAGTCTTGAATGACAGAAACTGCAGAAATGTCGTCAGTAAGAGATTCCTTTCTTCGGTCTGTGATATGTAGAAGGTTCAGCAGGGACCGCATGGCCACAGCAGCCTTGAGTTTTATCTTGGGTTTTTTCAGAGAACCAGGTGAAGTCTCAGTGTGCTTCAGACGCTTTAAACTATGTCTGCTCCCCTGTATCTCTGCTAAATGTTGAACAGAAATCACAATAACAGGCAGTGAGATAGACATATATTCAACTTCCAAGAATGAGCAAATTTATTTGTGTAAAATGAGTGTTCTTACATATTTTTATAAAGCTAAACAGGGAGCTTATTTTTGTTAAATGTTAACAGTTTTACATATTTGTTACCCAGGAATGAGCAAGCTATTTCTTTATGTAAAATAAGTGTTCTTACATACAAAACAAGGAGCAAGTTATTTTTTAAAAATATTTACTCTTTTACATATTTGTTTGTTGCCCAAGAATGAGCAAGTTATTTGTGTAAAATCTTAAGCTACATTATGTTAGTTGTCGATGGAATAGAGCCGCCCAGTTACCGAGGCCCATAAGAGAAGCAAAGAATAACAACATAACTTACCACGCATGTCATAAGAATTAACTAATGAGGGCTGGGGTAAGACAGGCAGAAAACTGAGCTGCAAAACTCAAGCAATCATAAACAAGTCTACAAAGGACCCCACATGAGTTTGAGGACCTATGCTTTCATTAGGATGAAAGACAGAAGTACGGAGAGATGTGACTTTGGAGTAAAACCTTTGCTTCTAACTCAAACATTATTTCCAGACAAGTTTAGGTTCAGTAGTTTGCCGTTCTTCATGGCACTTAGAAATATGTGGAAGTCAAAAGAATTTAAACTTAGTGCCAACTTAGAATTGTTAACTACGCCCCGATGGAGAATACAGGGCAGCAAAAGAAGTATGCCACTGCTTTCTGAAAGAGATGTCAACATTACCAACTGACCAGTGTAGGGAATGAAACCGCTACCTCGCCACCAGCACACAGGAAGTTCCAGAGGAAGTGCTCTTAAACTTTTGGCCAAGCTGACTTCTAAGACTTTTGCGAGAACCAAGTGATAACTGAATCTATAACCATGGTCAGACTGCGAGAACAGCAAATTAAAAGAGGTGTGGCCAAACAAGAACACTACGCAGGAAGCCAAAGAAGATTGATAAACCAACACAGAACTGGTGTCGTCAGTTGCTACATGCTGCGGGGTTTACTGGATAGGGAGATCCGAGCACTTATGGACTGAATGGTTCGATGTGCAATGAGGATGATCTGTTGACTAACTAACTGACTGACTTCTAAGGAATTCCAAGCTATAAATTTTGACAGAATAAGGAATTCAACGCCTGTTACACTCCTTAATTATTCCACGGGTAGTCAAATCTGATGCCGAAAATTTCGCAGGTACAGAAGAAATAAATAGACCGGTTTGTGTACTGTGTGGACATTGTAAACATCCCTTGGCAATTGGAAACCATGAGCTCGCTACCCAGGTGAAATTTGTAAAAACAATGTTTAAAACCTATGCACAAAAGTATAAAGCATGGTGGTTCTGATGATATAAGAGAGGAAGAGAAAGATGTGGAAAACTGAATAGCCTGGGCAGTAAATAATAATATAGCAATACTAACTTTATCAAAATATCTGATGACAGAGAGGATTGAAGAGTCAACGCTTATGTCTGCCCTAGACAAGGTGCCTGAAGGAGGTTCTGATGTACATTTAGATCCTTGTTGGCCGGTGTTAGGGAATCAATGCACTATGTTGAGTCTCCCTGTGAGAGGAGAATGGAGTAATCTGTGCTTGTCTCCCCTTGAGGGAATTGAGCACTTGAAGTATTTCTGAGAATCTAACTGTGAGAGGAGAATGGATCATATGAAGTATCTGTGTGTGCAGTGAAGATGTTCCAATAAGTGAAGACAGGGAGTCAGTGCACTATACTGAGTCTCCTTGTGAGAGGAGAATAGAGCACTTGAAGTGAGTCAACCTGTGAGAGGAGAATGGAGCACTTCTAGTATCAGAATCTCCATGTGAGAGGAGAATGGAGCACTTAAAAGTATCTGTGTGTGCAGTGAAGATGTTTATAAACAAAACCAATTGTCAAAATAAAATCAAAAATACAAATGATTATGGTATGTCTTCTACAACTGTTTAAATAGTATTTTAGTTTTAAGTTTCTTTTCTTTACTTGTTTGTGAAAGCAAAAACCAAAGGTCCCTTGACACGTCTTACGACGCACAGGGCATATGTTGCCAAAACCATTTTTATCGACCAAACGGCACTCACAGGCGATGTGGCCAGTATCATGCCAGGTGCCTTTATTTCCTAAGATTTGGCATCCATTTTAAGCTGAGTCGACCTGAAAACCCATATCAGTTTTTAACATTTGATTTCACACCAATGCGGAAGGAACTACTGACCACTGGGATAGCAGGCAAGTGTCTAACCGATACGCTATCTCAGGAAAAGCAAATTTGGTTAACATCAAGCTGAAAACTTTTGTAAGTAGAAAAATGGATTGCTACAAATTTATATATTGTAGATGTATAGCTGGCTCCATGGCAAAGAGGTTAAGGACGTAGCTCGTGATACCACATACCCACGTTCGAAACACAGCTGTGCGCGATTTGGCAGCAGACCTCATTGCGCTGGTTTTTTATGAAATATGGGTGCCGGTTGTTCAGAAAGCAATGGCAAACTACTGAATGTAAACTTCCCAAGAGATCACAACAGCAAAAAATGCTGGTGTTGACTGCAACGTCCTGTAAATGCAACTAACTTAGATGGTTTATAAGGAGAGGTAAATCAGTTGCCTTCACATCTCCGTGCCTGTAATGTTCTTTCTATCTTGGAAGTGTTAACCAATATCCATTTATTTATATAAAACATAGAACATCACAGTGCTAGTATAACCATGTCCTGGTCATTCTAACAGGTAATGACAAACCTAGCAGAGAAAGGATCTAGAAAAATTTGTACAGCAACAAGTTTTAACACGTCAGAAACTATTGAAAAGACTGACTACTGAGGATACTAGGTGCAGAGATGTAAGTGCGCTCTAATGTTGGGAGAAACAAGCATATAAAACAGCACTATGACACAAATAAAATGGCGCCCTAGATGGCTTATCACAGGAGTTAACTAGGGGACACTTTTCAAACATAGGGCAGAGGGGGAACAGTACCTACACTTCCCTAGCTATGCCACTGAGTGGGAGGGATGTAAACAAATATATGTCATAATAATACAAATACATCACAATGGAGCCCTTGCCTGCCAAAACAATGACCTAGGTTCAATCCCCAGCTGATGTAGGGTTATTCTCTTTTTTCCCCGATCAGTCTGGCTCTGGGTTCAACCTTGTCTTATAAAAATATACATCAGGGAATTTTCAGGAAGGAAACGCAACCTGGAAGGCAACTGGCCAAATGTCATGGCCTAAAATATATGAAAGCCTAAAATTGCATGCCCAATGTCAGTATCTCCTATAGGACCATCTTTTCTTGTAATAGTATATAAAGGAGCCTTTCACACACCTTAAGGCCCACTGGGCTAGTCCCATATTTGTTTTACAGACTTATCAGCACCCGTGGGCTGTCACACTGGCTGTCTATTTTCCAAGAAATTTCTTGGCACCCATCCATTCTGACCCACGTCAATTAAATTATAACAATCAGCAGGGAATCAGATATGAACCTATGCCCTTCTGGCCGGCAGGCTAGCGTCTAGCCCTTATGCTACCGTGGCTCCCACTTTGAGTTGAGTCAAGAAGCGACTTCACAGCATTCTGAACATTCTCGTACTTGCTTTGCCATCTTCAACGGCCAGCAATGAGTCCCAATCTCTCACCTTTTATATCAATGGAATCTGATAGTGTTTGCTTGTTTAGTTGATTCAGTGCCAAACAAAAGGTAAGTTTGGACGAGATCTTGTACACAATCAAATGAACAAGTATTATAACGTAAATTTCCGTTAATTGAGCACTGAACATGCTGAAGATACCATCAAACAAAACAAATAACACAATGACCCTAATACTAGTATGACGATATAATATCGCCCTTCGGTACTCTTTCTAACAACGGTCCCAAATTATTTAGTGTAAAAAGTATCCCTTACAGGGCCTCAGGTGATGTCGATCACTTCTGGTTCAGTGTGTGGTGGACTGCTAGACCAATCGATGGATGCAATAAATGTTTCTGGACCCAGAGGGCCCTCACTGTCGTAGCACAAGATATGGATATATACTCCGACAACATTGATGGCCCTCCGGGCCCAGAAACATTTACTGCATCTATCAATAGGTCTAGCGGTCCATCACTCACTGAAACAACGTTGGTCAACTAAACCATGGCATCTAATCATATAATCAGATTGCTACTGGAACTATTAGTGTTGGAACTCTTCGCTGGTTGCTGAGGATGGGGACTGAGCGCTTATGGGAATGTCCCGAATGCTGTGATATCGGTTCCTAGATCAATCAATCAATCAATCAAACCATGGCATCTATGATCATGTCATCTATGAATTGTTTAATACATATTTAGAAGAGTTTCAGTGGCGCCAGTCACAAAGAACATGTTTCCCGACAGTATTTACAACTTTAGTGCCACAATTTCCACATATAACCGTGATTATTATTGGTGCGTATTTCCATTTTCTCAGTTCTATAGTTTAGTTCGTAGTGTTTAATATTTTTTGTTTTATTTTATCACCTAATGAGGCCATGTAAGGGATACCTTTCACGCTAAATAATTTGCGACCGTCATTCGGAAGAGTGCCCACCCGTCTGTCGAAATGGCAGGTCACTTTATTATTAAAACTTATTAATTATGATTATAATAATTAATAATAATATTATCCTTCGGCAGGGAATCAATAAATTAGATAACAGTTAATCAAAATACCCGGACGGCACCTTAAATTTACCTTTCACGTCCATGAGTGCGCTCATGCTGGTAATAATAGTAATTAATTAATAATAATAAAATGTGACTTGGAATGTCCTCTGTTTTCCTTTCTGTCTGCCGATTGTCCGTCTGGCCAAATAATGAATATCACCAGGCCGTTACTGAACAGGGTGTACAAAAAACGTATCGCTTCTCTTCGCTGACACTGACAAACTAGTTTGAATGTTCAGATTGTAGTCTTTGTCTGGTTTCCCCGTGTTCCCCACTTATTGAGTGAGCTGAAGCTCACAAACTGTCAACAAAACAGTTCGAACGTCTGCTAGGGCCGCCACGTTAGCCAGCTGGTGCAGGTTTCTCGGGAGTGCAAGCTAAATTAATTAATTAACTAGTAACTCTGCTTTACTCTGCTTCTTATAAAGTTGAGCCAATAACCTACATCACATCACTCGGTACATTCACGTGCTCCGTCCTCATCTGCAACAGCCAGCGAAGAGTCCCAATACTAATGGTACCAGTAGCAGTTTGATTATGTGTCCGTCCTGGCCTTTGCTCGGAGTTTGGCGTGTTTGTCAGAGCCTCTTGTCACTCCTTGCAGCACCATTCTCTCAAAGCCGTGATAATCTATGTTCTTCTACACTATATATATACGATTCCAAAGGACCCCGACAACATCTGCCTTATGCCCTTATCATGTACCAATACCCCATCGAGCGGTGCAGACCCAGCTATTACGTCCGCCTGCTCGTTTTCCACCACACCAGCTGGGGGAGGGGGTGGGGGTGGGGAAGACTTCCAATATATGCTCTCTGTTGATTGTTGAATGGAGGCAACACACATTGTCTTCATCACGGACTCAAGGAGTATGCTAAGAAAGGTGGATAAGGGAATGTTTCGGGTGGAATGGCTCACCTCGCTTCAGAGGTCACAGATTGTGAGTATTGTATGGATTTTTTGCGCTAGCTATGCGGGAATGAGGGGGAATGAACACGCTGATGGGCTGGCAGGGAATGCAACTCTTGGTAGTAGATTACCTATGGACAAAGGAGAGGTGGTCATGCACTCGTGGGACCAGGTTGAGAAGGTGTAGGAACATATTGAGAACACGTATGTGGAAAGGATGAGATTGGGGGGGGGGGGGGGGGGTTCTGGTAGAATCTCAAATCTGAGAGGGAAGACCAGGAGAACTTTCAATCAGATAGCAGTGCGAGTGATTAGTAGTGTGACTATTCGCTGGCTGTTGAACGAGGGGACGGAGCGCGTATGGGAATGCCCTGAGTGCAGTGATGTCAGTTCTTAGTTCAACTCATCTCAACTGTTGAATGGAGAAGTCTGCCACTCTTCTTCTTAAAGACCGTACCGTGTGGCGTTGGTGATCATGTCTCTCGTGTCATTTTTAATACTGATGTTCCTCCACGCCATGATGTCAAACTGTCTAGCATCTTCTCTCTTGGTCTCCCCTGCCTCTCTTCCCCTCCAGTTTTCTCGTTGTGACGACATACCTCAGCTTTCCCCTTCTCATGACAAGCCCAAAGAATATGGACTGTCTTCTTCTGATAAGGGCAACCAGTTCTCTTTGTGAGTTAACTTCTTTAAAGATATCTTCAGTGCTCTTTCAACCCATTCACGGTGTGTTCGTCAACCTTCTATAAAGCCATGTCTCCACAAATTTGGGTGGTTGGTTAATGAAGAGATCATCCTCATTGCACATCGAACTATTGGTCCATAAGTGCTCAGATCCCCTCCTCAATGTCTCCCTCAAAGTGTAGCGACTGACGACACAACAGCGAGTGAAGGAAACAAAATTGTGGTAATTATGGTGTTATTACCGTTGTTTCAGTGTTATATTTCATTTTGTTATTTACTGATGATGGATTGTCGCCGCAACTTCCTCGCATATTTGTAGTATTATTTTGTAAAGCTGTCCTACTCTTTGCATGTTTTAATTGTTCAGTTTTACCACAGCGTTATCCATTTCAGTTATAGTTGTGGTATTTTTAAATAGCAATGTGGACAAAGATGGGGGAACAGGTGCTTGTACACAGATAGAAGAACTCTAGACGCTAGTACTGGATGGAACACATATTTTTCCTGTAATTTTCTTTAAAAGATAACAATAGCAAAACAGGACGTAGGTCTGGCTACAAGCCATCTCCAGTTGGCAACAACAAGAGACAAAGCATTAAAAAAAAAACGGAAATGACAATACATGCCTTTTGTGTGTGCTGTTTTAATTTGTCTCTTGTTATTGTTTGATGATACTTTATTGTCTTTTCCAGATTGTTGTGTGTTGTTGTTTGTCTCTTGCTGCTGTTTGCTGATGAAGGCTTGTTGCTGCAATGTCCCTTTTATGTAACTGTAATTTTATAAAGTTTACCTACATTTTTTCTTCTCTTCTGCCCTTTATCCCTCATTTGGGCATATTTCCTCAACCAAACAACGCCCAGCCGTTCTATCTTTTGCTATTCCTGCAGCTCCCCCATGTCCTCCCATTATTATCCATCTCTTTTTATGATTCTCTGTGTCTTTTTTTGGGTCTCCCACTATTTTGTTCCCCTGTGGATTCCGGAGCAGAGAGTGTCTAATCATATTGTCCTCTGATTTTATCAATATGTGCTCTATCCATTGCCAGCGTCTTCTCGTCACTTCTTGTTTCATCAGAATTGTTTAGCTCTCTCCAAGAGCTCCGCAGTGGTGATTTTGTCATACTAATTTTGTCCTACTATTCTGCGTATGCACCAATTAATGAATGATTGTTTACTTACACGTTGTGTTTTCTAATTGTTTACATTTCCACAGCCTAACCGCGGTTATAACCTGGAGTACAACTAAAGGAGACGAAGCCTTGTTACAAACCTTTGAGAACAAAGTCTTAAGACGCATCTTTGGGCCCATTAGGGATACACAAAGTGGAGAGTGGAAAAGAAGAAGTAACAAAGACATTTATGATCTGTTTAAGTCCCCGCTAATCGCTGGTATCATGAAGGCTAATAGACTGCAATGGCTGGGGCATATAGAAAGAATGGAAGATAATAGGGAAACAAAACTCACTTACACCCAGGAAATAAATGACCGTAGACCCCGAGGTAGACCAAGAAGACGGTGGAGAGATAATATATATACAGACCTTCAAGCACTTGGAATCAGCGACTGGCAAGAGAAGGTCCACCAGAGAGACGAATGAAGACGGCTTGTATCTGCAGCAAAGAACCTCAATGGCTCGGAATGCTGAAGAAGAAGAACCGCTGTTATACCCATTTCATTTATGTTTAAACAAAAGAGTTTGAAAGATAAGAGTATGGATATAATTAACACCGGATTTTATCCCATATGACTCCTTCTCTTTCCACAAAACGGTCTGGCGAAAGCGTGGCACAAAGCACTAACTCAGTAGTCTCCGAGAAAGTTTCATTTATTGATGTCTCTTTAATCACGACCGATGTGTGTGCTAAGCAAACAAACAGCCGAACCTCTTCTACAGTATGTCCTGTGCATAACAAACTGAGAAAGACATACTGGCCCACTGAGTCAACATTAGACTCCAAGCTGATGACAACTAAAGAACAACTCAAAAACAAAAGCGAGTTCATCACCAGAAACCACCCAGGAGAGGAGTAATCAAACTAGCGATCGCGAGAAGACGTAAAGAAATAGTGGGTTCAAACCCTACACCGCCAGTTGAACTTAAATGTTGACTTCTTGTACTTGACATGGGGGAGTAAATTACAAGTGCCTCTGAAGTCGGAGTGGGTTCGCCTGATGGCGAGTGACACTGGTAAGAGAGAGAGAGAGAGAGAGAGAGAGAGAGAGAGAGAGAGAGAGAGAGAGAGAGAGAGAGAGAGAGAGAGAGAGAGAGTTAATCCACACGCAAAATTCAGCGCTACTAAACGTAGCATGTATGGAATAAGCTTGGGTTGAATGCGAGCGAGCGCCAACATATTTCCTCTTCATCATGTGCCTGGTCTGAAGCGGAGGTCGGCGACCAGGACTGTAGGTTAGGTTCCATCAGTGACTGTCTTACCTAGGGTTTCAGCTGGCTCGATGCCAAGTGGGGCCTCTGAACCCTTGATGAAGTGGGCTCTCTTAAGCATTAGACTCGAGATAAATTTACACCGTAATGGTTGTTTTTTCTTTTGCATATCCTTTACAGGACATCGCTGTCAACATCAGCATCTTTCAGCTGATTGTTGATTTCCCGGCAAGATTACGCTCAGTAGTTTGCTATTGCTTTCTGAGCGACCGGCGCAATACCCCGTAAGTTACCGACGCGGAAGAACCGCTACCAATTCTCACGCAACGTCACGTTACTTACGAGAGTATACGAGATTACGGAGAAAGTCGTGTAACCTCTAGACCAGAGAGACCGACCCGTAATGATTACTTCACTAGATTTATACAGCACCACTGCCAGCCGCCAACACCAACCTTGAATGAAACATCAGTCATCATTAGTTGGTCATTTCTCCATTACCTCTGTCCCTTTCAAACTCAAAAAAGAAGTTATAATTAGGGTCCATCCCAGCCTCGGATTAACTGATTGAGTACAGAAGGATAATATATCGCAATGAGTGACCCCCAATTTTGACATGAAGACATATCGCCATTCTAGGGTTATCGAGTTATTTGTTTTATTTTGTGGTGTCTTCAGCAATTTCAATGCTCAGTGAACGGAAATCACATTATAATATTTGTTCATTTGATGTTGTATCATGTTTAGTCCAGACCTACATTTTGTTGGCACTGAATCAGCTAATAATCATGTGACCAAGTCAGCCACATTTCGGAAATTAATGTGAAAGGTATTTTTGTCCATAGGAGATAATGTATGTAAAACATCAGTCCCCAAATGCAAAGTATTCACATAACTAACTTTTCCAGGGCATGAAGTAATGCAATGTCTACAGGACAGACTCGCTACAGCATTCGATCGAACGTTCTGTTCTGCAGCTCCAGGTATTAGATACAAAACCAGCTTTATCCCCACAGCGGCACTGAAAGAACTTGTTTCTCTGCATGCCAAAGCCAAATGTAACTGCATTCTAATGTAAGTGCCAATTTACCTACACCGGCTGAACAGAAATGCGGTTGAACGAATGGGATTTAGAACACATGACTAATTGGACAGACAGAGCAATAAGCAAAGAAGACTATGGCAACCCAGTAAAACATACAGACTGAAAAAACCATCTCGCCGTCAATAGTGAAGCATATTTTGGAAACCATTAATGTGATCGATAGAGACAATGCATTTCTTGTCCAGTTTAACACACAAAATGGATGACAATTAAAGGTGACAGAAGCAACCGCGAATAATATAGAAAATCCAACAATGTACAAACAAAAAGACACGGTAGCCAGTTTAAAATTACCGTGGCAGACTATTAACATTACTGAGTATGTGTGCTGTATATGTCAGCTTGAAAGATATATCATATTTCTTTAGTTTAATTTGTGTGAATTGTGCAGTATGCACCTAATAAAATGCAGTGATATATAGCAGGCAATAAATCGTGCAATCTATTGTTTGTGTCTTCGTTATTCAAATTCCCTACGGGAAAACATTGTTTTGAAGTAGACAATTGTTAACAATGTCAATGATGTCCTTTTAGTAGCTTTGCCTCTTGGCAACCAATACTTTTGTACCCAATCTGCAGCTGAGCTCCAGAAAGAAACTACAGTATTTTCGGCGCATCTTTTATGTGTCGGGTCTAGAGTATGATTGGGAATCCCATCTGTCATCTGCTAAAGAAGAGTCCCCGTGGCTCTGCATACATCACCTCTGGCAGCAGAAGTCCTCCTGGCCTTCACGTAGCGAAGCTGTTTTAACTAACAGGAGAAGGGGCGATGACGAGTCTCTTGCGCCGTAAAACCAGACTGCTGTAGTATGTATGCATGTATATATATATATATATATATATATATATATATATATATATATATATATATATATATATATATATATATATATATAAACTCGAGTAAGATCATATTCTACCCTAGCAAAAGAAAAGTGTTGAAGACGAAGGCAACCAGCCAGAAGGTACACCAGAGCAATCAGGATGCCGCGCAAACACGCTATGAAAAATATGTGAACAAAAGAAGAAATGAGTGTTGCTTATACTTATACTTTTTGCGTGCCCCCCGTTTACCCTTCCTACGTACATATTTCTCTTGCTTAGTATTTTCCCAACATGAGACAAAGTTCTCTATTTCACCTCTTCTATGACATGCTAGCGCACTAAAAGATAAACAGAACTTTATACGCAGCCTGGCCTCCGATGCTGAATCAACTGCCAAACCTGGAAACAACAAAGCCGTATTCCATATAATGAAACAACTATGCAATCACTAATCTACACCAAACACACCCATTAAAGATAAACAAGGTAAACTATTGTTATCCTATGACCATCAAAAGCAACGATGGGCAGAACATTTCAAAGAAATATTAAATAGACCGCAGCCTGACACTGTTCCCAACCTGGGTGGAGAAATTACCTTTCCCCCACTAGAGCTATCCTGTGAGTCATTCAACATGGAAGAGATTAAAGCAGCCATTAAAAAATTGAAGAACCACAAAGCTGTTGGTGAAGACGACATCTCAAGAGAAATGCTCAAAGCAGCAGATGATAATACCTTAGAACGTTTGTTACAGCTGATCAATGAAATCTGGCAAAACGCATCCCCACCGCAGCAGTGGAAGGATGGTGTAATTAGCAAACTGGCAAAACATGCGATATGTCTGATTGCAATAACTGGCGTGGCATCACCCTACTGTCAGTACCAGAAAATTTTTTTTTGTGGCATGTTACTTGAGAGATTGAAAAAGTCTATACATGAAAGACTCAGAGAAGAACACGCAGGCTTCAGACCAAATCGGTCATGCATAGACCACATTTTCACCCTCAGAATAATCATTGAAGACTCCGTAGAATTCCAGTCGAAATTAATCACCAACTTTTTCGACTTTCAAAAAGCCTTCGACAGTATCTACCGTCCAACACTTTGGAATCTACTTAACATCTATGGTTTCCCTATCAAATATATCAACGTCATAAAATCTTTCTATAAAGAGACACGCTGCTGCGTGAGAACAGAATCAGGCAACTCTGACTGATTCTCAGTGGAAACGAGAGTGAAACTGGGTTGTGTCTTGTCACCGATGCTCTTTGAAATAGATATCGATTGGGTCATGCGCAAATGCACAAACAACACATATATGGGTATCCATTAGGTTGACAAAATTCTAGAAGACCTGGACTTTCGCCGACGACATAGTGCTTTTGAGTTCAACACACCCAGATGCCAAGAGAAGATAAACCATCTCCAAAATGTTTCAGGACAAATTGGTCTCCAAATTTACACCGCAAAACCAAAAATTATTGATCTTACCAACAGTTCAGACGACACCAAATTAAACAACCACGTTCTTGAAAAAGTCAACAGCTGCACATACCTAGGAAGCAAAATGACATCTACAGGGGACCCAACACCAGAAATATCATCTAGAATCGCACTGGCATCTAGTGCCTTCAATAAACTGTCAAACATCTGGAAGTCAAAGACACTCAGCCAACATACGAAACTCAAAATCTTCATCTCTTGTGTGATTCCAGTGCTAACGTATGGATGTGAGAGTTGGAAATCAGCGGTAGCTTTAGATAAAAAATTAGACAATTTTGAGAACAAATGTCTTAGAAGAATTCTAAACCACCACTGGACAGATTTCAGAACCAACACGCAAATAAAACAAGAGACTAAGCAAGATATTATATCCAATTTTAAGAAAACGCCGTTGGAATTACATCGGCCATGTACTCAGAATGGACAAGTCAAGACTCCCCTACCAAGCCCTCATATGGTCACCAGTAGGGAAAAGAAAACGGGGAAGACCAAGAGAGACCCTGCGTAGAACCATCATCAGAGAAGGCTCATTCAACGGCCAAGTGAACATCCAAGATCTACAACAGGTAGCAGCGAACCGCCGGACATGGAGAGACAGGACTTCTGCCCTATGCGCCGCCTTAGGCTCAAGAGCAAACTAACTAATTTACATCTTCATACAATGAACGTAGCTTGTCCTTGTGTGTGTCTTGAGAGATATTGTGACACCTGCAACATGCAATACCTCAGCGCCTGTTTTCTTTTCTGTCCCCAATATTCTAAAAAGTTCTTCTAAAAAAAAACAAAAAACCAAAGCTTCATCACCATTTCATTGCTCATTGTCCATCATTCACACCCATACAGAATATAAACGCACGCGCATGGACACACACACACACATACACACACACACACACACAAACACATGAATATAAATCAATCAATCATGTGCCATGCCGGAAAGCGTGGGCGGTCATGACTCGCCATTTCACTCGATCACCAGAGTCGTGGATCAGCTCAGTGTTCCTGTCTCGTTCATGCCATGTGGCCAAACCATCCAGGTATTTTCCTCTCGGTCTTCCTCTTGGTCTATTCCCTTCGATCTTGCCAGTTGTCACTAAGTTCTCCAGTCCATTTCTTGTCATAACATGTCCAAACATTTTTGACAGTCTACGTCTATTTTCTCTAATCAGTCTACGATTTTCATTTGTCTCCTGTAGTACTTGGTCATTGGTTTTTCTATCTGTCCATGGTATTCTTTGCATTTTCCTCAGAAACCACATTTCTGCAACCATCAAATGTTTTTGAATATAAATACGAACATGTTAATACCTTTTGTGATTTTGTAATACAATTATTGAAATGAAACAATCTGCGCCAAGTAACAAATACACATCTGCTGCCATCATAGAAATGACTGAAGTTCAGCATACACACACAAATTAACACATAACAGAATTGAGGACAGAGGCATTGGCTTTGACCCAGTCACTGAAAGACAGCAGTGAGCGGTGCATGTCCCTGGTCATCGACAGATTGTAGCGCTGGTCAACTCGCTGGAAGAACTGAAACATGTTTGCCCAATCAGCGCTCCCGCTGAAGTCATGTACTCGTCTTTTGTGGAAATCATGGGTTGTCAGCTGCGGGGATAAGAAATAGTTGGTTCGAGATAATAGATAAGAATTAACAATAATAAAGAACATATCCGACATATCCGAAGTAATAGATAAGAGATAATGATTAAAAAAAGTAACACAACACACACATAAAACTAATTGGTGAAATATACTATCATCATGTGCCCCGCCAGCTGGCGTAGACGTTGATGTCTCGCCACAGATCTCGGTCCTTTGTGCTCTGGATCAAATTAGCTGATGATAATCCTCTTTGCTATCATCTCAAACCATCTATCATCATTCCTCTTTATCCGCGTCTGCATCTTTTCCCATTGATTTTCCAGTTGTGACGATATTCTCTAATGTCTCTTTTCTCATCATATGACAAAACATGCAGTTTGTCTCTTCCTTATAGCTGTTCATTAACCTCTCCCCGGTAATCAATGTTAGTTACTCTGGCAGTTCAAGGTAGTCGTAACATTCGTCTCAGGAATCACATCTCCTTTGCTTCCAAGCTTTTCCTAGTTTGTTCATTACGTTCCACGATTCGCTTGAAATACATGACTAGCCATCAATCGGCTTCATGCTGGTGTGCAGGCAATAATTCCAAGTATCTTCGTGCGTTCCCTCTCATCAAGTGTACCAGACGTGGAGGTGCTAATCTATTTTTTTCCCCGCATATCCTTTACAGGACATCGCTGTCAACATCAGCATCTTTCAGCTGATTGTTGATTTCTTGGCAAGATTACGCTCAGTAGTTTGCCATTGCTTTCTGAGCGGCCGGCTCACATACACCGTAAGTTACCGTCGGCGAGAGCCGCCCTCGATTCTCGCGCACGCCACGTCACTCACGAGAGTATACAGGATTACGGAGAACGTCGTTAACCCCCATAGGTCAGGGGGATCGGCGCTAATCTAATACGCCATCATTATTGGAAACTGTTGTGAATCTTGTGCTGCTTTTCGTGGTTGAAATTGTGTAGCTCCCGATAGTTTTTTTTTTTTGGTTTGTTTTTTTCCTCAATTGAAATTAGCATAAAATATGAATGCGTGGCTCATTGCCAACGTACAGAACACTGAATGTCATTGGATGATTTCGCAGGATTTAAGAAACGTGAAATGTGATTTGTCAGTCTGACAGAAAAGTACACAAAAGGGCTTGTGGTTGGATAACTCGGTTGAAATGCTCCACCCCCCCCCCCCCCCCCCACCCACACACTTTCTTTGCAAATTATTGGGTGGTTGGGGGAAGAGGGGTTCATTGGTTCATTGGTTCGCTGTTGATGGTTTTGTTGATGGTTGGATCTTAGCTGGCTAACTGATTATTGATTGTTTGATTTATTAGTTGGCTGACTGGTTGGTTGTTTAAATGGTTTGTTGTTTAGTTGCTTGATTACTGTGTTGGTTGGTTGGTTTGTTAGCTGGTTGACTGTTTGGTTGGGTAAATAGTTGGTTGATTCATTGGTTCATATTTCGTTGTTTAATTGGTGATTGGATGGTTAGCTAGATGATTGACTATTTGGTTGTTTTTTATTTTTGTGTGACTGATTAATTGGTTCATTAGTTAAATGGTTGCAGGTTCAATGGTTCGTGGTTTATTGTTTGGTTGATGGTTGGATGGCTGGTTAGCAGGCTGACTGATGGTTGGTTTGATATTTAGTTGTTTGACTGCTTCTTAAACTTCCGATGTGCTGATGCTGAGGTAGCGGATGCAACCCCTACACGGGTCAAGTGGGCTAAAATATTGACTTCTCGTCCTCGACTTGGGGACGTAAATTACAAGTACCGCAGAAGTCGGAGTGGGCCTGATGGCGAGGGACTCTGGTAATGGGGAAAGCTAATAAACAATCAGCCCAGTGCTTTCACCAATAGTGGCAATTACTAGAATTAGTAACACGTATATGGACTATGCATTCGTTCAAAGCAAACGAATATAAATCAGTAAACTATATCATTTGCTTTCGTGTGATAATTTCCTCAAGCTGAAGCTGTGGTATAGGGTGTAGTTTTAATGGCTGTGCAGTGTTTGAAAATACTACGGTCCAAGCTTTGTATCTACCCTCTTTAAAGTTCATGCAACATAATAGGTAAATACAAAACTTGGACCAGCAATATTTTCAAACACTGCACAGTCATTAAAAATACACCCTGTATTTATTTACCTGCTTGTCTTTGAAGACTTTAGGTCTCAGACACTTAGACAAGATCTGGGATATCTCTCGAACCGTCAGCTTGTCCCCACAAACACTGAGCGTCTTGTGCATGTAGGTGTCTCTGCAGCCGAGCACGATCAGGACGATTGGGCCAACGTCTTCCACGCTGATCATATCCAAAGGTGTAGCTCCCATGGGGATTTCTTGAAATCAAACAAACGGCACGATTTTATTAACTCATTGAGATGATGAACCACTTGTGATGGCAAGCACTGTCTGTCAAACTGTCATCTAATGCTTATAGTACCTTGCGGAACTGTGTAGGTTAGGGTTTTCTCCACCCCTCCCTACGTCCACACCCCCTCCCGACAGAAACAATTCTACATCTTATTGAGGATTCGAACACGGATCTCTTGAAGCTGAACGCGCAGTCTAGTCACTCGACCTGCCGCTCATCACATGTACCTTTGATCTTTAATAAAGATCAATCAATCAATCAATCAACTAATCAATCAATCAATCAAATAATCAATCAATCAAATAATCAATCAATCAATCAATCAATCAATCACAACCAATCAATCAATTAATCACAATCAATCAATCAATCAACCAACTAATCAATCAACCAACTAATCAATCAATCAATCAATCAATACCTGCAATGCCAAGTCAACCATTCGATGTGCTACTGGAGAATGTGTTTCAATTAGCGTCCGCTGGCTTTGAGCTGAAGCCTAGTCCACACACACGTGCTACCACTTCTGGTGTACTGGGCTGATGTCTGCACGCGGATTAGCTTTCCTAATTACCAGTGTTCATCTCCATCAGGTGAACCCACTCCACATCCTGGGGTACTTGTAATTTACATCCCCAAGTCAAGGACGATAAATCAACATTTTAGTCTAAATGACAAGTGTAGAGGTTGAACCCGCAATCTCAGCATCAGCACACCGGAGATTTATGAGCGGGCACTCATATCCATTCGACCACCATGATTCGATTCGATTTCACTATTACCCCAACACAGTTCAGTATAACAGAGCAACAGTTATATGGTAGATGCAAGCGAAGTCCTGGTTGTATTTTTCATATGTTTAATTTGACTGAATACATCGCATAATATTAAAACAGCATACAGGAGGTTTTCTGTTATTACAATAGATGTTGTCAATTCAAGGTCCAGATAGTAACTAACATCTCTAACCCCCGCGTCACGGCTTGAGCGTCCCTAGTTACGTTTTTACGGGATGCTCAATCGTGCCTAGTCTTTGCACATCACCCCCTAACCCACTAACAGAGATGGTGCTCTGTTACATTCCTCCATATCTTTAAGAAGACTTTTCATGAAAAGTCTTAATCCCTAACCTACTTTATTCTACTTATTCTTTCCCTCACTAAAACCTTAACCCCAATATTATTTCTCCAACCCATCTTAAACTAACCCCCTCTTAACCAATGAACTTTATTTCTACTCCTTCGAGTCCAGTTCTCCACTTATCTCTTATAGCTAACCGCTATGTTCTGTTATAGATCTTCGTGAAGTGATACTTCTTCTTCGTTTCCGTATATGAGCCTACAAGGTTTCATTTAAAAAAAAACAGTTCATAAAGATATTTCATTTCATATATACATATGTTCATCAAAATCGTTGGTATATAATTTGAAACTTATCATGCGTTATGTAACTTCTCATTTTCTCTCAACATCAACAAAACAACACAGGATAGACAGAAAAGATGGGGTGCGCACCCAGTTATAAAGATATAAAGAAGTAGTCAGAAAGCAATCACATTTACCTCCCTTGCAAACACAAAAACTTTATAAATAAAGTTTTAAAAACGCATCTTATAATCCATGAACATATGCTTCTGTTTGTTATAAATTAAGTCGATCCAAAATTTCTTCCTTATATACTCAATATTAATATTTGTGCTGCCATCCACACCCATTAATGACTATATTTCACATGGCTCATGTTCAATCATGAAACCATAAAAATAATATTGACAATGTTCATTTCTTATGAACATACTTTAAACCAATTAACGCTGTTTATCACAGCTCCTATATTTACCCCCTCACATCCCATTATAAGCATCCTTGTTCATGGGCGTATCTAAACCATATGTACTGCTATCTACAGCCCCATTAATGTCCACTCTCAATTAACTAGCTCCTTATATTCCCCTTGATGCTGACTAACACAGCCTCTTTTTATACCACCTATAGACGTTAGTCACGTTAACTTCTTCTTCCTTAATATAACATGGCATCTAATCCATATATTTTCAATTAATGCTGACTTAATGCAGCTCCTATTTAAACTCCCCAGAACCAAAACTAACTTTGAGTAGGATCCATTATAAAACCCCGTCATCTAAGCATGGCATGTGTTTCCAAATTTCATAGCCACTATGTAATTGACCCCCTATTTCCAAATATTAGCTCTGACTGGCGCAGCAGCCTTCTTACTAGCACAAGGCCAAAGTTTTTGGTACTCATGTTTCCTACCAACTTACTACTCACAAGGAGAATGTGTCTCTCTTCTAGTCCTCGAGTCGTTTATTAACTATTTTCTGAACGAAGGGCTTTAAATAAGGTCCCGTCTTATTACTCTTTATTCTAAACAAAACAATAACTGCTTGTGAACAAAATTTTAACAAGTATCAACTTATTTGTAAACAAGGATAAATACTATTCAATACACAAGACCATTCAACTAAAATCAGAATTCATAAGCAAACCGAAACGAAGTCAAAACAGGATATCATACCCCCCAACGTTTTGAAGACAATTTTCATTCCCCTCATATTAAATAAAGGTAATCAACCAATTCAAAGAAAGACATTATTCAAAATAATATGACATACATGATGAAACAAAAGAAACCATTTTTAAATATATCCTATCCATTATTAGTCGCTTTTTGGACTAATAATAAATTATTTATCTATTAAGAAAACTCAACAAGTCAAATCTCAAAATCAAATGGCAATAAAAATACATCTTCAAGACCACACGAGAATTGACATCCATATTACCTAACTTATTACCAAAATATACAACATCATTTCTACTCATCAAGACAACTCACAACAACTATTAATCAGGCTATTTGCCAATCTGTTTCTATAATTCATCTGTAATTCACAGCTACCGTATTTCATCATTTACCAGTTTCCTCTTTAAACCACAAAATTTTCATCCTGCTATCTGCAGCATATTCTATCAATCTATTTACCATATCTCCATTTCTTCAGTAATTCTAGATTTTTCTGTATAAGTGCCATCTCCACATCAATGTCTTCATCTTCCCGTAGAGAAACATTTTCCTTCATGCTACTATCTCTATTAGATTCTGAATTTTCATCCATTCCTTCTTCTTCATCTGTATGTCTGTTGCTAGCAGCCGCTAATTTTTTTCTTTCTATATCTAATCTAATCTGTCTATCATAGTTTCTTAACGATCTTTCAAGTAGTGGCATATCTTCGTCGCTTGATGAATTTTCTCTAATTCTCCTCTGTCTTTTAACTTCTCTATTTCTCTGTCTCTCTATTCTCCTTTTCACTGCTTGTCTGGTATTTTTAAATGGAGCGGTTACCTCTTCCTCCATAGATTCAACACTATCATAACCATCATACGTATTCCTTTCTTCCTTCATCAAAGTTTTCGGTATTGTTTCTGCCTGTTCATAAGTATCATCGTAAACTAGTGTTGTTATTAATTGACTTTGTACCGGATCTTTTCCAAAATCTGGGGGTATTGTATATTTAACTCTTCTGACGAGTTGTCCATTTGAGTATAACCCGTCTGAATAATAATATTAATTATTATTGTTATTGTCTCTCTTATCTTCATTATCTCTTCTTAAATGTTCCACGTGTGCCCGTGCCACATGTCCTGTGATTTGGTTCTTTATACTGTATGATACAGTACCTAACTTTTCTAAAATATAATAACCTGGAATCCAATGAGCATCAAATTTGGAGTTTCTTCTATGCTTCTTATAGTAAACTCTATCACCTACTTTAAATTCCTGTAGTTGTGTATTTTTGTTTGCGTACTTTTTCTGTCTTTCTCTGGCTTTAATTATATTGTTTCTTAACCTTACATGCGCTTTGTGCATTTCTTGTATAATAACTTCCTGAAAATCCTCCCCCATATATTTACGTCTTGGTTTTAACAGATTGTCAATTGGGAGTATAGGCTCTCTTCCGTGTAATAAGTAAAATGGTGAAAAACCTGTCCCCTCATTTTGATTTGTGCGTATCGCGCTTAATGCAGATCCTAAGAAAAGGTCCCAATCTTTTTCATGTTCCTCCACAATTTTTGCTATTATGTTATACAATGTCCGATGTTGTCTCTCATTCTTCGCATTTGAAGAAGGTCTATAATATGAAGTTTTTATATGGCCTATATTCAAATCCTGTAATAACTTCTCGAACTTCTTGTTCACAAACTCCTTACCATTATCTGTGAGTACGATCTGTGGGCAACTAAATCTTGGTATGTACTCCTGTAGAAAAATATTAATGATGGTATCTGCGCTCTTATCCGGAATCGCATAGACTTCCGGCCAAAGACTATAGCAATCCACGATATGAAGTAGATATACATTCCCCGATAGTGTTCTAGGGTGAGGACCTGATATATCTAAGCTCACTTTCTGCATTGGAAACTGAGGAATGTCAGTATCTTGTAAGGGACATTTGATCGTTTTCATATTTCTTAACCTACACTTCTCACACGCATCGACGTACTTACAAGCAGTTTTAAATAAATTCGGCCAATAATATTTATTAGTGAGTGCTTTTACTAACTTATCACGACCAAGATGACCATTCTCATCATGATATGCCTTTAGAATCTCAATTTCCAAATGTTTTGGAATGTATTTTCTCAACTGTTCGCTTCTTTCATTCACGTAATATAACTGATCGTCATCCTGCAAGACTAGAAAATTTTTCTTACAACTGTTTTCACCCGTTTCGTTCAATTTCTGTTTTATTTCTACAACTTTCGGATCTAATTCTTGTTCTTCCTTCATATTAAATTGCATTAAATGTGGGTCTTCCGCTATAGGTTCAGATTCTTGATCCGACGGTGAACTCCTAAAATCTTCTCTACTTAATATGGCAGAATCTAATATATTTACTTGCCAGTTTCGGTCGTCTATTTCGGGTTCGCCCTCATCCTCAGTGTTTCCTGATGTCTCTGGATACGGGATTCTGGATAATAAATCTGCACAGGTGTTGTCCCTACCGGCTACGTACTATCTTTGCGTTGTACCCCTGCAAATTCAACGCCCATGTCTGTATTTTTCTGTTCTGCACTGGAGCTTCTAATAAAGATTTTAAGGGCATGTGGTCAGTTCTAATAATGAAATTGGCGTTATGTAAATAATAATTAAGTTTCTGAAGAGCATAGTGAATAGCATATGCCTCTTTTTCTATAATTGGCCATTTCTTCTGAGATTTACTAAGTTTGTGTGATAGAAAATAAATTGGTCTTTCGTTCTTAACTCCTGGAATTCCTGAATTTTCTCCTTCATATGGTTGAGTGAGGCATGCTCCTATAGCATTATCTGAAGCATCAGTATATAAAATTAACTGTTTAAATCTGGATGCACTAATAATGGTACTACTGTTAGACTATTTTTTAAAAACTCAAATGCTCTTTGACACTCATCATTCCACTTAAATCTAGCGTATTTGCCAGTCAGGTTAGTGATGGGTTCTGCTATTTTTGAGAAACCTGGAATGAAACGACGATAGTACCCACATGTACCGATAAAAGCACGAACTTCTCTTACGTTGGTTGGAGCAGGCAATTCCTTAATAGCCTTTACTTTATCCTGATCTGGTTTAATTCCTTCTCTATCAATAATGTATCCCAGGTACTTAGTTTCTGTTTTTAGAAATTCACATTTACTGAGTTTCAGTTTAACATCATGTAGTCTTAACCTGTCAAATACCAATTTTACATGTTTCAGGTGGTCCTGTACGTCTCCTGCTGTGTAGATTAAAATGTCATCTATATATGCTAATGCGAACTTTTGCATGCCTTCTAATACTTGATTTATTAATAGCATATAGTGAGAAGGCGCAGTTTTGACCCCAAAAGGCATTCGTAAAAATTCGTAAGAACCTGCGTGTGTACAGAAAGCACTTTTCTTTTGAGCATCTGGGGACATAGGGATACACCAAAATCCTGACCTTGCATCCAATGTAGTGAAGAAGGTAGACCCATTAAGTAACCCTAAAATATCGTCGATCACCGGCAATGGGTAAGCTACATTCTTAGTGATTTTGTTCAACGCCCTGTAGTCACAGCAGAATCGGTGTGAACCATCGGCCTTGGTCACTATGACAATCGGAGATGACCATTCTGACTTCGATCTTGTTATTATTCCTGCTTTTAGCATATCTTCTATTGCCTTTTCGACAATTTCTCTATTCCTTAAGGGAGTTCTATACGGTTTCAAACTAATTGGTGGGTGATTTCCAGTATCTATTTCCATAGTGACTGTTTTGGTCTTCCCCAATTCTAAGTCGTTAATTGCAAAAACATCTTGATTCTCTTTTACAAGTTTTTCTAATATTTCCTTATTTTCCGGTGGAGCTTTTAACTGTGCTAATAATTCTTGTTCTCTTGTTGTTTTGTCTACTGAATATATTTGAGATGTATGTTTTCTGAATGGATGGATCAATTCATCATTCCGCACGTTCCATCTTCTTCCACGTCTATTTCTGGTATTGATTCTTTCTATAGGGGTTTCTGGAATAATTAATTCTCGGCATTTCTACTCTAGTCTGTTGTTAATATGCTGTTAGGATCATGTTCTACTTTGGCTATTACACATCCTCTGTACAATTTAATTTCCTTGCCTGTGTTGTTAATAATCATTACTGGAAAAGTTAAGTGTTTATCTAATGTCATTATTCCATCTGGAACTTCTAGACCAGGTTCATCTATTATCTCCCTTTGTAACTCTGTTATTCTAACTGTATGTCCTACTAAATAATACGGATTTCTTTTCACTTTCGCCTGTATCAGATTAACCGTCTGTGGTTTTAAAGTCGTGGACGTTTTAACCCTAACCAGTGCTGATATGTGCATGTCCTCTTCTAAATCTACATACACGCCCTGGAATCTTAACTTGTGCAGATCAAAAAAAAAGTCTTACACCATTTTTCAGTAAGAAGTCCCTACCTATAAGCATGTTCCTATTTAACTCTTTGACTACGTGAAAAAGGTGTCTTACGTTGATTCCTCCTAATTTGAGATTTATCATTGTTTGGCCAACTACATCTAAATTTTGTCCTGTAACAGAGTGAAGAGTGTCATGACTCCTGAATATTTTGCAATTTTTTTATTATTTTGTATAAAAAAGTTTCTTTGATTACACTAACTTGAGCTCCCGCATCAATTAATGATCGAATTCTATATTTCCCTATTTCTATTATGCATGAACTGGGGTCCGTTTTATTTATTGAAAACTTGTTTGATTTCACCCAGTTGAGACCACTTTCTACTCGTCCTCCTATACTTGTCATTAAAATATTCCTTAATTCTTGGGACCTTGTTATCTTCCCTCCTACCGCAGGTCCTATTCAGTAAGTGGGATTCCGGTTTTCCTGCGTTCTTGGCCTTGTAAAATTCCTCTGTCTATCTTCAAAATTCCTATTTGATCTGTTATTAACATTTCTATTTTGTGTATTCGACTGAACACGCCTGTTACCACAGAATTTAAAAATGTGTCCGTGTTGTCCGCAACCCCAACAGACTATATTTGTGTTACCTACCGTTTCTCTTATAGGATTTCTCATTTGTCTTCTTCTATCATAAGCATTTTCATTACCTCCCTGCAACGTCTGTATTCCTCCTCTTCTATTCCATCCGAACCTTGCTTGTCCGATCTCCATGGGCTCTTCGATCCTATCCTCCCGACTAGTTCCTATTTCTCGTCCTAATCTCAGTCTAAATCTTCGTCTCAAATTCTCTTCATGTACAGCTATATCCACAGCTTGTGATAATCTCTCAGGGTTTTCTCTCATTAATTTAAACTTCAGTCCATCTGACTTTATACCGTCTACAAAAATCCCGACCAACATTCGTTCCACTTCTTCCCCTCGTACGTTCTGTCCCAGGAATGCCTCCTCAGCTAGGTTAATCAACCTATCACTAAATAATTGCACAGTTTCTCCAGTGTTTTGCTTGGATTGTCTTAACACTGAAAACGCATGCTGAGGACCTGTGATTTCAGCATACTTGTGGGCCAAGTCATCCTTAAACTGCTCCCATGTCTCATCTACTCTAGCTTCTAATTTTCTTCTAATGTGATCCGAAACCGGTGCTACAGTGGCCTGGTAAGCAATTTTCATCTTCTCCTCATCCGTTGCCGCCACCAAGAATGCATGTTTCTCCACCGAAGTCATCCATTTCTTGAAATCTTTCGCCTGCCCACTAAATTTTTCAATCTCTGTCCCTACTCCTTGTTGCTTTATTGCTGTGTTGAGTCTGCCTATTGCCGTGCCTACTCCAGTTAAAACCTGTGTTAACGAAACTTGTTCCTCTGCCATGCTGAAATAGTTTTGCTATACAACTTATATAAACAAATTCACAATTATAATATAGTTAATAGTTATCAATAAGTATACAACTGCAGGCGTATTTGAACTAGACAAGGGACGTAAGCATACTGTTTTTCGTCCTATAAAAATCAAGTGTTTTAATTAATTAATTAATTTTACTTAACACACAATGTTATGTTATATTAGTTAAATCAATTATCTTAAATACCGTTCATGGATATATCTTCCACGAGTCCAAAAGGAAAGTCCAAATGTGCCGACTGACGATTATGCTTGACAATTGTAGGCTTCACAGGAAAAAAAAAACGAGCATGTTGTGTTCCTCGATTCCATCATTGAGAAAGGAAAACTTCTGGACTCTTCATTTCACCCATTGGTGGGCACCTCGGATTTGTGGCTTCTTTTCACCCGAAAAAGGGCACGTCTGGACTTCACCCGAAAAAGGGCACGTCTGGATTTGAAACGGCTCAAGCTCAAAAACGAAGCGATTACAATAGGTTCTCTTCTTCAGCAGGACGGCAACCCATTATGCCCACCCGCGTCCGAAAAGACCAAAGCAAGTAAATCGCATTCTTTATGACAGACATCTTGATGAGCTATGGTTTCTCCCAAAGTTCAGGTTAGTTGCGGCTGTTTTGTTTTCGAAAGCAGCAAAATTTCTTCAGTCTGGGACAGCTCCAGTAAGTGACCTCCTTCAGGCAGCCAAGGTCAATCAACAGCCCCGATAACAGCAGGTCAAGACTTACAGCATAGTGACGCCCAAGGACAACGGCCAGGTCACTCCAGGACACGATGATGGCAATTCTGACAAACAGCCTAAGATGGTAGCTCCGTCCAGCAATTCATGATAAGATGTATGGCGGCTCCAATCAACTAGCCTCAGTAAAACGATTTGCGGTGGTTCCAATATGAGTTGCAACCTTTGACAAGGTCTGGATCCTTTGACTGCGGCTTCTGACAAGATTCACTCAGTCAGTAAAACTCGATATGGCCAGCAAATCATCTGTTGTGGTAACGTTTTTGTTGTAGCAACGCAAAGCAACTTGAGAAAAGGCGTTCAACAAAAGTCCTCCGCTGTGCCGTATATTTTCGTAATACTTCACGCTGTGTCTGCAACAACCAAGTCCAAAATCCTGGGATATCGGCATTAAATCTACTCCTATAACAGAGCAACAGTTATATGGCAGATGCAAGCGAAGTCCTGGTTGTATTTTTCATATGTTTAATTTGACTGAATACATCGTATAATATTAAAACAGCATACAAGAGGTTTTCTGTTATTACAATAGACGTTGTCAATTCAAGGTCCAGATAGTAACTAACATCTCTAACCCCCGCGTCACGGCTTGAGCGTCCCCAGTTACGTTTTTACGGGATGCTCAACCGTGCCTAGTCTTTGCACACCACCTCCTAACCCACTAACAGAGATGGTGCTCTGTTACATCAGCTTCAATGAAAAGTTATAGTTAGGGTCCATTGCCGGCTCAGATTCATAGTCCCGTGGTTGAGTCAGCCGCAAGAGCAGCTGCCCACGGTTTTACCCTCACAGGATTATTAATCCAAAAGTGATTGTTGTCCATATGGGGCAATGGACTGGTAAGTAATTAAACCTATGATCTTCACTAGATGATTTTATAAAAGCACAACCTTTGTAGGGGAGCATCGGTAGCTCAGTGACTAGCACGTCAACACGGTAGTCACGTGTTCCCATCCCCATCTAAGTAGATTCTTTTTTTTTTTATTGAACAGAGCTGCCAGAGAGGTCCTTCGTAAAATATGTACCAGGTAATTTCACGGGAAATAAAGGCAGTCGGAATTATGTTGATCACATCACACATCGTGTGCTGATTGGTTGATACAAATATGGGGGTAGCATACTATACCCAATACACCTCATGACGTATAAACAGGTCTTTTACTTGTTTGTCTGTTTGTTTGTTTGTCTGTTTGTTGTTTTAACACAAAGAGTCACATGAAAAGCAAACAAAGTTACAAGAAATGTTACTTTAACTGATTCAGTGCCAACAAAAAGTTGGTTTAGACCAAACAAAAAGTAGGACCAACCAAAAAAAACAAAAAAACATATGTGGCTTAAAAATGGAGAGTCACAGTTAAGGCTTAAAAGTTGTTAATATGGTATCGACCTGTTGTATTATAAAGTAGTGACAACATTTCGGCGATATATAAACCCATGTCAGATACGGGAAATCGCTAAAGACTATTAATCATCCCATGACACTTAATCAGTTAAGTCAGTTGAAACTGCTATGTTCTGCAAAGGTCCAGTTCCACGATGATCATGATCTAATCCTGTATTCATGACCAAGACTATATAGAGTTTGGTGATTTGATTGAGGGACCTTACTTCATTGTGAGACGAAAGGCAGAAGGTAAGGAATTATGATCACCTTACCAATGTCGTAATTAAGGCCGTCAGCTGTCCTTGGCCTCAAGACACCACAGAGCTCCTGGTAGAAGACGGGCAGGATTAGGCAGGTCAAGGGCAGGTCAATGTGACGCATGTATCGCTCTATTTCTGCTTTGGCTACAAGATGACGGGCCATGATGCTGCAGATGTTGTTTGAATGCAGTTGAGAGCTGAAGATGACATGGTGGACATTTTCCTGTTGACCACAAATAAGAGAGTGCATTAAGTGTTTGCTAGCTTAATACTAGTGGTCTGCTAGCCCCGCGGGGCTAAACGTGCTTAAACTTTCGGTGCGCTGACGGCAGGGTACGGGATTAATCCCCAACACCTGTCAGTTGGACTTAAAAGTTGATTTCTCGTTCAGAAAGCAATGGCAAACTACTGAAAAGATTGCCTTGTAAATCAACCTGGGGTTGGTCACAGCGTCCTGCAAAGGACATACAACATTCTTTTAGCTTAACACTTGCTAGCTAAGTTAGAGCTTGATAGCTAAAAACCTAGCTTAACAAGTAAACAGGCATAGTGCAGTAATGTGGTTTAGATAGTCATTCATTCATTCAGTAGCATGTCCGTTGCAGAACCTCGCTCCCATAACAATCTCCCGGAAAACTCTCGATCATAAGCAAGATGTCCCGCAGTCGGATACACCCATCTGGAGATCATCCGCCACATCCTGCAACCATCTTCTCTTTGGCCTTCCTCTTCCTCTCTTCCTAGGCATATACCCCTCCGTTATTGTTCTCTCCAAACTTTCATGAAGTTTCAAGTGACCAAAATATTTCAATTTTCTTTGTTTTATCTCCTTTAATAGCCAACCATCTTCAATATTCAACTCTTGAAGTATGGATGCATTTGTTCTTTTCTTTATCCAAGATATTCTTAGAACTCCTCTACAACATTTATATTCAAAAGCATTTATATTAACATCCTAAAGACGAAAACTGATAATTAGCCGTGGAAAGGAAAGGCTTTCAATGAGCATCACAGGTAAACGGGGAGATCCTAGAACAAGCAACAAGTTTCTCCTATCTTGGACATGTAATAACAGAGGATGGCAGAAGTGAAACAGATATCAAAAAGAGATTAAGAATGTTTTCAACAGCAGGAAATCAGTATTACCATCTAGAGAGATTAACAATGAGAAATGAAAAATGATGCGTATATTTTACTGTAAGGAGATGAAGTCTGGACATTAAGCAAGCAATTGGAAAGTCGAATAGAAGCTCTAGAGATGTGGATATACAGATAATATATCGTATTTCATGGAAACAGAAACAATCAAATACAAAGGCTCTAGAAAAACTGGGCATGAAAAGAGTGTTCATGAAAGAAATTTAAAAAAAAGAGGCAATTGAAATATTTCAGTCACGTTAAAAGACATAAGACTCTTATAAAAACCATACTGGAGGGTACGGTTGTGGGCAAGCGAGCAAGAGGCAGACAACGATACAAGTGGGAAGATAACATCAAGAGATGGACGAACATCAATCTGACAGAATGTACAGTCAGGGCGAGAGATAGACAGTGTTGGATATCCATTGCAGGCAAACTTCTCCATGGGACGGCACCTGATTGATTGATTGCTATGCTAAGTCGCTGCAGTCCAATCAGGCAGTTAGCACTACAGTCTTTCCTAGTTCACGCCAGGGTCATGTGTTTTGAGGACAAAGTAACAGAGTCTCTTCCACACCCTATATAAAATAACACAAAGTAATGCAGCTTTAGAGAAACAGAATTACGAAACAATAAATGGACGTTGCGGCGACTAGCCTTCATCAGCAAAACAAATACATACACACCAAAAATATATTTGTATTGTTTCGCAATTCTGTTCTGTAAAGCTGAATTACTTTGTGTTATTTCATATATTTTACATTTCCACGGCTTTACCGCAGTTCCTCTAATTATCTTCCACACCCCGCGGCGTCTTCGATATATGGTGCTAAGCCCACTTTTGTCTAAATCAATTGCAATGTAATGGGTGATGTCAATACCACACCGACCGTATTTACTTCCCGGAACATTTCCGAGTACCCATTTTATCTTCGAATGTTATTATTGTGTTTACAGTTCGTTAGCTTTCAACTCAAGCGTGGTCCATAAAAGTGCTACTTCTTCTAGTGTACTGGATTGCTTGTGGATTAGCTTGACCTATTACCAATGTCCCTCGCCATCAAGTAATGCTCGTCCGACTTCTGAGGTGCTTGCGATTTATGTGCCCGAGTCAAGGACGAGAAGTCAATATGTTAGTCCAACTGTCTGGCGTAGGAGTTAAACCTACTACCCCGGCATCAGCTCACCGGATGTTTAAGAACGAACGCTCTTATCGTTCGGCCATGCTGATCTGCTAGTTTTCAATGAAACTGATTCTTTAGAAATATCGTATAAGTCTCACAGAAATCCAAACAATCCTCATAGTCAGCTGCATATCCTTTACAGGACGTCGCAGTCAAACCCATCATTATGCGACTGTTTATGATTTCTTGGCAAGTTTAAGTTCAGTAGTTTGCCATTGCTTTCTGAACGACCGGCACTCATACTTTTGTATGGGAACCAACACACGGCGGTCTGCTTCCAAATCGCCTCGCAGCTGATTTCTAACTCGGTGTGAGGGAAGTCATAGTGATGTCAAAGAAACAGATTGTGCCAGAATGTGCACTTACAGCACAGGACGTTAGTTTGGGGCAAGTTCAGAAATTCAGATATCTAAGTATATGGATAACATCAGATGGAAGATGTAATCACTGAGATCAAGAGCAGAATAGGACAAGCAAACATCGCAGTCTATCAAATGAAGAAAGCTTTGTGCAATAAGTCACTGTCCTTGAATGTTAGAAGAGTTCTTGCATGTTACATAGAACCAGTTTTAATATACGGCTGCGAATCCTGGACAATTAGTAAATAGGCGACAAAATCCCCGGAAACCTTGGAGATGTGGTTTTATAGAAGAATGCTGACAATTAATTGGACAGTCAAACAGAGCAACCAGGACGTTTTAAGGGAAGCTGAGTCGCAAAGTCAACTTATCACAAACATCAGAAAGTGGCAGTCATCGTACACAAAACTGGAACATGTTGTCACAACCGGAAAGATTTGTGGAAAGAGAGATGGAGGAAGACACTGTGAAAAGAGTATTGACAGTCTTGTGTCATGGCACGGAAAGGAGCCAACACACGAATTAGATCAATGGCGTCGGAGATAGTGATTTGTGGAGAGGCATGATCGCCCACGCCAGCCGACAAGGAAACTGGATGGAAGAATATGGGATTGTGAATCGTGTTCGCTACCCCTTAGGGACAGTAAATAAACGGACCTGAACTGACTTACAGTTTTGCAGACGTCAGCCACAAGACAACCCTGGGCTACTTCGGCGTCCAGACAGGCCGGGTTGTCAAAGTCTGTGTTCGTGCTGAGAAAACAGGCGTCCGCTCCATGAAGAATCTTCTGTAGGTGGGTCCTTGAGGAAATGGCAAACACTGCTTATTGAAATGGTAAAGATAATTCCTTGGTAATACATGTGGCAATATAATACCGGTCGGAGGTCAGCATGGCTGAATGGATAAGAACGCGTGTTCTTAAACATCCGGTGTGCTGATGCCGAGGTAAGGGGTTCACTCCCTTCACCGGACAGTTGGACTAAAATGTTGACCTCTCGTTCTTGACTTGGGGACGTAAATTACAAGTACCCTGAAGTCGGAGTGGGGTCGCCTGATGGCGAGGGACACTGTTAATAGGGAAAGCCAATCCACACGCAAAATTTAGTCAAGCACTAGTGGAAGTAGTGTGTATGGACTACGCTTGAGTTCAAAGCGAGCGAACGCTAAAAACTACCGGTCGCCTTTATTCTCCAGAATGTTTAACGGTTCCCAATTTAGACTGGGTCGGTCTGGGAGTCCATGTAAATATTAACAAAACTGCCAGCCTCGATGGGGATTCAAACACATTATTATCATGTCGGCAGGCACACTGGCTAACTGCTGCTGCTCCACGGAATCACAAGTGCTATAAATATTATTTTGGGGGTAGGTTTTCGAAATTAAATTTTGCTTCGGCAGCGGTCTATTCGTCCCTTACATTTAACGATTTGCAAATTGTCGCGGGATTTTCAATGTGCGCAACGTAAGATGGGTGCAGGGTATTGTGTATTATCTCCAGATGGGTGTATCGGACGCGGGGCATCTTGCCTTATGACCGAGAGGTTTTCTGGAAGGTTGTTATGGGAGCGAGGCTCTGCAAAGGACATGCTAATGAATGAATGAATGAATGAATGAATGAATGAATGAGTGTGCTCACGATTCTCATGGATGTTAGCCCTTGTCTAAGATGGCAATGACAAACTACTGAACGTAATATTCCCAAGGCATCACAAACAGAAACAAAAAATGCTGCAGTTGACTGTTCCGTCCTGCAAAGAATATGCAACTAACTAAGATGGCTAAACGTTCAATACACTACCATAAGCTTAATGGGAAATATGCTATATTTGAAAATATCTCCGTACACAAAATCAAACTGTATTTATCAATTCTTGTGTGAGTGCCAAGCAACTTACATAGGCAGAACGGAAAGCCAGTTAGCTTATCGAGTAGCCGAACATACACCAGTGTGGGTGGAAAAGAGTTGTCCAATCTTCAGCAATCCCTGCAAAGTGGATAGGCTATAAAACGCCGTCCTCGCCGATTTCTCAACATCTCATAAACTATGATCATCACGTTAAGAAAGAAAACGCTTTTTGTATACTGTACTCCGTGAACAATAAAGGAGTGCTCAAGACATAGTGAAGTGTTAGCAGATAGCCCCTTCCTGTTACCAAGGGGCTATGGAGGCAATTCTTATTCTTGCATACCGCAATCAAAACACAGTTGCGGGCGATTTTAGAAGCAGACCGTCTTGCATGGTTTTTATGAAATGGTATGAGTGCCAGTCGTTCAGAAAGCAATGGCAAACTACTGAACGCAAACTTGCTAAAATCACAACCGGCCAAAACATGCAGGGGTTGACTGCAACGTCCTGTAAAGGATATACAACTAACATTTTAGCAACTAGGCGGTTCCAGGCGGTTTTATGCAAACATAATGAATTAGTTTTAAATTTGAAATTACTGTGGGGATAACAGAACATTCTACATGCGAACAATAACTGCGACTGTGTGTTTTAATTGTTTCAGCTAAAGAATTACTCATTTATTCACTTTAGGTGATATATACCTCTGCAGAAAGCACCCAGCGAGATGCAGCGAAATATGCCAGACAATAAATCGTACAACATATGGTTTCTAGCTAAGGAAATACATTTCTCTGAATATTTGAAGCAGCCTGTATAACAGAACAGCCAGAGATTGTATATCAACTACCATAAATATAAATACTATCTAAATTTGACCCTCACCTGTCACTGAGGTCACATGACACGACATCCACATTATCCGCACGCAATTCTCGGGCTTTTTCATTCTGCTCATCGTTTGTAACGCCTCGAACCTCAAACTTCTCGGATGCAGCCACCGCTTTGGCTACTGAACATCCTAAGGGGCCAGTTGCGCCGAAGACCACAAATAGTTTCCGGGTGGACATCAGGGAGATAACTCAGAGATATGGAGCTGACAGCCACAGGATAATTGCAAATATGTGGAGAAAAGCACAGAGTATAATTATATAAGTCCGTTTGTTCTTGTTTATGTTGTTGTTGTTGTTGTTGTTGTTGTTGTTATTGTTGTTGTTGTTGTTGTTGTTATTACTATACGAAACGAACACGGTTGATCAAGCTGGTGATTTTCATACTATATGAATGTAAGAAAGAGAGTGCTGAAATGCTGTGTAGAACCAGTTTTGCTGTATGGCAGTGAATCTTGGAATGTAAATGAACAAATTAGGAAGAACTTAGAAGCAACAGAGATGTGGTTCGTGAGAGGAATGTTGCGAATTCCTTGGACTGCCAGAGTAACTAACAATGATTGCCTGAAACATGCTTATGAAACTAGAACTTTATATAGAACAATAAGAAAGAGACACAGCTATTTTCGGCAATGTGATGAGAAGAGAGGAATTAGAG
The DNA here is from genome assembly GCA_014155875.1 of Cepaea nemoralis. Taxonomy (NCBI): domain Eukaryota; kingdom Metazoa; phylum Mollusca; class Gastropoda; order Stylommatophora; family Helicidae; genus Cepaea; species Cepaea nemoralis. Next base: position 185,552 of record JACEFZ010017920.1, on the reverse strand, counting down.
TATATCGTGACAACTGGAAAGATCGAGGGGAAGAGAGGCAGAGGCAGACCAAGAGAAATGATAGCTGGACTGGATTGAGACGGTGGCATGGAGGAATATCAGCAAGCAGAGTTGATCTAGAACACCAAAGACCGAGATCTGTGGTAGAGCCATGAACGCCTATGCCAACTGGCAGGGCACTTGATGATGACGATGATGTGTGTGTGTGTGTGTGTGAGCGAACGAGAGAGAGAAAGAGAGAGAGAGAGAGTGAGTGAGTGAGTGAGAGTGAGTGAGAGAGAGTGAGTGAGAGAGAGTGAGTGAGAGAGAGAGAGAGTGAGTGTGAGAGACACAAAGAGAGAGACACAAAGAGAGAGAGAGAGAGAGAGAGAGAAAGAGAGACGTTGAGTGAGAGAGATTGAGTGAGAGAGAGAGTGAGTGAGAGAGTTAGTGGGGAAGAGACAAAGAGAGAGAGACAAAAAGAGAGAGAATGCGTGAGAGAGCGTGAGTGAGACAGATTGAGTTAGACAGATTGAGTGAGAGAGATTGTCTGAGAGAAAGAGTGAGAAAATGAGTGAATGAGTAAAAAAGAGACAGAAAGACACAGATAGGTCTCCTTGGGGAAGTAGTCAGCTGTCTGCCTCGCCATACGAAGGGCGTGGGTGTGTTTTCGGACTGCGCCCTTCACATCGCCAGTGCAGTAGTTCAGGAGACACCTGGGGGGGGGGGGGGGTGTCATCGCTGGAGTTGCCTTCTCCGTGCTCTGTGCGATGCTATCGGTAGGCGGCCTGTCTTTCTGTGGAGAGAGCCCGAACCAGAAGGGACAAACCCGGTGCAACGAAATCGAGCCTCTCACCTTTAATCCTTTACACGACATTAATGGACGATTCGAACGAAATTAGTCGCGGGCTGGCAAAACAACGCAGATTAAACCGTGTTAACAACCTATGGCACAAGATTAGCGAACAAGTCATAGTAACAATTGTGAGGGCATGCATTATTTCTATGACTACATATGGAAGTGAGTCATGGACAATTCTGCAATCACAAAAAACTAAACCAAAACAAACACACAAACAAAACAAAAGCAAACAAACAAGAAACCAAAACAAAAATTTGAGCTTTTGCGCTCAAATACTAATAACAGTTCTTAGAATATCGTAGACCAAGAAGGGGGGAAAAAATACAACTAAAATTCTACAAGATCTGATTCTGATCTGAAGAGGGGACTGAGTGGTTTCGAGGTACGGTGTCCGCCTCGAGTGCTGGAGGTCCCGGGTTCAAGCCCCGGTAAGAGTCGGGATTTTTTCACGTGGACTTCTAGTAAAAACAATTCCCCCTGGTCTCGTGTGTATTGTTGCGCACGTAAAACATCCCTTGGCAGTTGGAAATTGAAAAAGAGTAGCCTAACGGCGCTGCCCGGGAAAAATTTCGAGTTACCAATCTACCCAAAGTATATCAGGATCCTCGCCGGTGCTACGGAGTTCGTGCATTGAGCTGAGATTCTCCGGACTCAGGCTTGAGTTAGGAGTAGAACGGAGCACTTATGGATTACACCCGTGTGCCGTGATGTTGATCCGTCGACTAAACTAAACTAAACTAAACCAAACTAAACTAAACTAACTAACTAAACTAAACTAAGCTAAACTAAACTAAACTAAACTAAACTAAACTAAACTAAACTAAACTAAACTACAAGATCTGAACATGGAAGAAACCTAGCTCATACATACAGATGCGGCATCATGTCTCAGAAACTGTATTCTTTGGTCATGTTTAATGTCAGTATTTTGGAAATAACAGTGATGGAAGGCGTGGCTCTTGGCTCTAGTCGGCTTCGTGGCGAGGGAAGTTACGGGCGCAGTTCGTAATCCCGCATACCCGTGTTCGAAACACAGCCGTGGGCGATTTAGCAGCAGATCGCCTTACGTTGGTTTTTTTTCATGAAATTGTATGAGTGCCGGACGTTCAGAAAGCAATGGCAAACTGCTGAACGTAAACTTGCCCAGGAATCACGAATAGCCAAAAGATGCTGGGGTATACTGCTACGTCCTGTAAAGGATATGCAACTAACTTTATTTATGATAAGATTACCTCACTTTGTAACTCACAGCGTGATGCGATAACTTGATATTATTACTCAGGGTATGATAAGATAACTTCACATTATTACCCACAGTACGACAATATAACTTAAAATTATTACTAACAGTACGATGTGATAACTTTACATTATAACTCACGGTATGATCAGATAACTTCACTTGATAACTCACATTGTGATGTGTTAATTCCACATTATAACTTATAGTACCTTGTGATAACTCACAGTATCACGTGATGTCATCACTTTGTCGGATAGAGTGGCTTGGCGGTACGGTATCCACCTCTGACTAAAATTTAAAAATAAAATAAATGTTTGCACATCCTTTACAGGACATCACTGTCAACATCAGCATCTTTCAGCTAATTGTTGATTTCTTGGCAAGATTACGCTCATTAGTTTGCCATTGCTTTCTGAGCGGCCGGCTCACATACCCCGTAAGTTACCGACGCGATTCGAACCACTGCTGATTCTCACCGTCGTCACGTTACTTATGAGAGTATACGAGATTACGGAGAAAAGTGGCTAACCTCTAGGCCAGGAAGCCGGCTCTGACTAAAATGGACATACAAATTAAGCAAGGGAGACGTGATACTGTCTATAAATGATGGCTTGTTTCGCGACGAAACACAAATCACAGACACATGTCTCTACAACTGACTGAATCAGGGATGAAATATTTCATACCTACCACACTAACAGGAAGGCTCGTGGTAGGGGACGGAGCAGAGGCGTCCATAACCAATTGATCGCTGGAATTTACATATCTTCGACATTTTGTGAGGGAGACAGGGCGGATAATGGCATGTCCGGAGTACGGTGACGTGGGTTCTGGATTATTTACAGTCCTTCATAGAGAGCCAAGGCAAAAAGAAAATCCTAACCTGCACAGTTCGCGGCGACTGCACTAGCCAAGCGGCCTTTTTGCCTCAGGCTTAAAGACACACAAACACACCCCCCCCCCCCCCC
>JACEFZ010017920.1:0-177500 GCA_014155875.1 Cepaea nemoralis | reverse complement strand
ATAAAACGATGGGATAAGTGCATCAATATTGGTGGAAATTATGTTGAGAAATAAAGGGACAATGCATGTATAAAAATAAACTGGTTTCAAGTTGTTATCATATTTAGATATTTTTCTATAGCCATTTGTGGCTTACTTATTAACTTCCCCTCGTAATATAAGCTGCATTTTTATTGACCATTCGGCACACTATGGGTGATGTGGCCAATACCATGCCTGTCGCCATGTCCAGGTACACATTCCAGATTCGGTCCATCTGGAAGCCCAGGTCAAGTCAGAAATATTCTTGCCTGGACGGAGATTCTTCTTCTTCTTCGTTCATCCGGAGTTTTTTTTTCGGACGTGATTGCGTTGTGCCTGTTTACAGCAGAGCTGCGTTCTTGCGCCGTTAGGCGGACACATCCGACTTCTGCGGGCATTTGTTGGCCGGGTTAACCTTCCCGGGGGACGGAGATTCGAACCCTTCCCTACCCCTTTTCTGGTGTAGTTTTTCTTTTAAATGTATTTATTAAACACTATAACCCTTAGCTTACTCTGTGGTGAAGGGGTCAAGGGCGGAATTGATTATCTCGCATACCACGTTCGAAACACAGCTGCGGACGATCTGGCAGCAGACCGCTTGGATGGATTTCATACAATGGTATGAGTGCCGATCGTTCAGAAAGAAGTGGAAGACTACTGAACGTAAACGTGCCAAGATATCACAACAGCCAACAAATGCTGGGGTTGACTGCGACGTCCTGTAAAGGATATGCAACTAACTTTTCACCACCTCTAACCATGTTTTCCGTAATCTATTCTTTCTTCTATAAGCCAGAATGATTCTTCTCACGCCGATGAGCGTTTTTGAAACCATGTAGTTTACTAATGAAATGAACATGTTTTCAGTTCGTGTGATTTAAAGCTTCTATCTTCTACATTCTATCTTCACAGAGATGTGGTTCCTGAGACAAATGTTTCGAATTCCTTGAACTGCCAAAGTAACAAACAACGATTGCCTAAAAGAGACTAATGAAACTAGAACATTATATACGACAATAAGAAAGAGACAAACAGCTTTCTTTAATCACGTGATGAAAAGAGAAACATTGGAGAACATCGTGACAACTGGAAAGATGGAGGGAAAAGAGGCAGAGGCAAAACAAGATAAATGATGCTGGGTGGAGTTTGACGGTGGCATGGAGGAATATCATCTGCAGAGTTGATCCAGAAACCCAAAGACCGAGATCTGTGGAGAGTCATGAACGACTACGCCAGCTGGCATGACACTTGATGATGATGATGATAATGATCTTAATGAATGAACCAAGTATCCGACATTTTAGAGCATGCTACTTTGCTCCTCTGGAAAAATACATATGGGAGTATGTTATTTTTAAAGGAACGATATTCAGCTCTTGTGCTGCAACGACTGTTAACGTTGTAGATGTGTTGTATAGAAAACATCACACATTTTCTCCCACATGCTCCATCTGAGCATTGGTTTGAAATCTCCAGGCAATGAGATACCTAACTACGATACCTTTCATCTAACCATCCATCCAACCAACCATCTAACCAATCAACCAACCATCTAACCAATCAATCACATATGTAACAAACCAATCAATCATCTTACCAACAAACCAGTCGACCCACCAACCAACCATCCAACAACAACAATAAAACACAACCAGTATACACATTGTGCACAACAAACACCATACTCTCATATTGATAACGTTTAATACTTTGAACAGATGCTTTCCCATAAAATATATGATACAACTGACAGGATGGCCAGGAAAATATATTCGTATATTCAAGCAGAATACTTTATGTTATACAACAACATTATAAATGTTTATCCATACATTATACACGCGTCTGATACATTTCTCCAATACCAGCGTGTTATTTGTGTGTTTGGACGCTTCATTCTGGTCTAAATATCACCATCCTTAAGCACCATCACCGCACTGATGGTGTCTTAAACATCCTCTGTCCATCGTCTCTACAGTGATTTTATACAGTCTTCTTCCATTCCATCGACCGTTGTTGTCCTACACATGCGCTGTGTGCCAGAACATTGTTGGTTACAACTGAATATTCCCCAGTCAGACTCTTTCAACTCCCAAGTCTTGAAGTTAGTTAATTAGTTAGCTAGTGGCCAGATTATTCTCACAGCAGGTCTCATAAAAGTCCATAAGTGCTCTGATCCCCTCCTCAGTGTCTCCCTCAACTTGTAGCGGTCGACGACAGCAGTGCTGTGGTGGTTGGCTCTTCTTCTTAGTCTCCATGCATAGCGCCCCCGATGGTTCTCAAGCTGTAGAAAGTTTCCGCCGCAAACTGGGACAGGTTTTATTGATCGTACACTCAAGAACTGTGGCGAAGGGATTACCGACGCTATTCATATTCCCGCATACCGCGTTCGAAACATAGCTGCTGGCGATTTGGAAGCAGCCCGCCTTGCAATGTTTTCATAAAATGGTATGAATGCCGGACGTTCAGAAAACAATGGCGAACTACTGAAAGTAAACTTGCCAAGAAATCACAAATAGCCCAACAAAAATTATGGGGTTGACTGCGACGTGCTATAAAGGATATGCAACTAACTTTAATTACCTCCTGAATGCCGAAATTAGTACTCCTTTATTGTATCTGTGTTTATTGTTTTGTTTTTGTTGTTCATTTGATGAAGACATTGGTAGCAACTGTCACCCGCATCTCTGTGTATTTTTCCATTCGTTGAGTTGTTTAGTCACATTTAGTGTTTGTATAGGGACTTTAGATTGTTATGTCATTGCTTTCGTTACAGAAAAAGTCAGCCTTTGACACACATATTTTGCCTGTCTGTTTATCATGGTGACACAGCCAAGTGTTACTTTGAAATAACGTCTGGATTAGGAGGCGTTCAAATAGTAACTCTGGAAAACACGGAGCTAAAAGTAGTCATTATTTGGAATAAACGAAGTTCGAGTAGTAACTGTTTGGAATAAACTGAGTTCAAGTACCCGGTGATTTGTAAAGTCTCACTTCACTTTATATGCAGAACAAATTTGAAAAAATGAAGTACATGACGTTATCCAGAAAATGTGCTCCACAGTCCATCGTGAAGCAATATGCAGCAAATGGCTTTCGTCTGCTAAAGTAATTCTTTGCACTCCAAACAGAATGGTGTTATCAACGGAAGAAAACATTTTATTTATTGAACAAGTGTTTCGAAATGGCGGTCGATACACATGGATGGTTGTTCAAAGATTTATAGCATGATTTCCTGATAAACAACAGACACGTTGCAGAAGGTATTTGACAATATGAAGAGACGTGTACAGTCATGTCTTGAAGCTCGTGGTGGACATTTCCAACACCTGTTATAATGAATACTTCATTGGTACTTTCCAGCTTCCCCAAAACAGCGTCAGAACATAGCAATGACTATTGTAACTAATTTAATGACTTTTTAAGCACATTTTGAAGACGTCATGAATTTCATTTTTCAAATTTATTCTACATAAAAAGTGTAGTGAGACTTTACAAATACCCGGTAGTAATTTTTTTTGGAATAAACGGTACTAAAAATAGTCACTATTTGGAATAAACGAAGTTCAAGTAGTCATTAAAAAGTAGTAACTGATTGAAATACACGAAGTTAACGCAGTAACTGATTGGAATAAACGAGTTTAAAGTAGTAGTTATGTGGATTAAACAGAGTTACAATAGTCACTTATTGGAATGAATGGAGTTGAAATAGTCGCTGCTTGGAATAAACGGAGTTAAAATAATCACTGATTGGAACCCATGGAGGTAAAGTAGTAACTGTTAGAAATAAACATAGTTCAACAGTAGTAAATGTTTGTAACAGACAGCTTTAAAGTAGTAACTGATCTCAAACAGAGTTAAAGTAATAAGTAGGATCATATGGCTTACATTAGCATCTAGCTGGGGAAGAAGGGGTTTACAATATATAATTAGGGAAGTCTGGGTTAATGTACGAAAGGGTTGTGAGTGAAATGGGTTAATGTAACAATGAGGACCGGGTAGACTAATGTTAGAAATGGCTATGAGTTAAAGAGATCATTAGACATGTATGGGGTTAACGAACAATGGGAGAAGATATTCGATGTTACAGGGATAGTATGAGACGTTTGGTGTAGCACATTAATGGGACAGAAAGGGTTGACGTAACAACGATCAGACTGTAACAAACTGAATGGGAATTAGAGGAGGAAAAGGGTTCGGAGTTAATGTGACAACTGTTTGGGGAATGCGTGTGTTAGGGGAACAATTACTGCTGAGTTCGTTTGATAACTGAGCAAATTACACTTGAAATACACCGCAGACGACACTTGAAATACAAGCACGTAACATCTGAAATATAGGCAGATAACACTTGAAATGCAAGCAGATGACACTTGAAATATAAGCAAATAACACCTGAAATATAAAAGCAGATGCCACTTGAGATACAGGCAGATGCCACTTGAAATATAGGCAGATTACACTTAAAATACAAGCAGATGACATCTGAAATATAGGCAGATTACACTTAAAATACAAGCAGATGACATCTGAAATGTAGGCAGATGACACTTGAAATATAAGCAGGTATCACTTGAAATACAAGCAGATAACACTTGAAATACAAACAGATGTCGCTTGAAATACAAGCAGATGACACTTGAAATACAAGCAGATGACACTTGGAAAAACCTCACAACATATTACTAAGGCAGTAAGGGGAAGATCTTTGTATCTAAATATAGTAACCTCTTTATATGTAGATTATAACATGTATATTTGTAGATTATAACAATATATGTAAGTGTAGATTATAACAGCATATGTATTTGAAGATTATAATATCCCCCGTGCTTGTGAATTATAATAACCTTATCATATGTAGATTATAACAACACTGTTATACATAGATTATAATAATCGCTTCATATGTAGATTATAATAATCTCTTCATCTGCAGACTATTTGTATACATAGATTATAATAACCTAATAATTTGTAGATTATTATAATCTCTTCATATGTAAATTATAACATTTCTATAATGTTTGTAGATTATTTTAAAAAAAAACATGTATTTGTAGATTATAATAACATTTTATAAATAGATTATTACAAACTCAGTATGTGTAGATTATAATAATAACAGCCCCTGTACTTATGCCGGTCTCTCTGGCTGAGGGGTTACACCACTTTCTCCGTAATCCCGTTTATCCACGCAGGGTCTCGCAGCGAGGCGAGAATTGGAAGCGGTTCGACCCGCGCTCGATAATGAGCCGGCCGCTCAGAAAGCAATGGCAAACTACTGGGCGTAATCTTGCCAAGAAATCAACAGACAGCTGAAAGATGCTGCTGTTGACAGCGATGTCCTGTAAAGGATGTCCTGTACTTATAAGTAGTAACAACCTCTTCATATTAAAATTAATAGCCTGTCCTACACAGAACGTTGCAATCAATCCCAGCATTTATTATCTTTTTATGATTTACTAGGCAATGCTAGCTCTGTAGTTTGGCTTACTGAACAGACGACGCTTCAAACTATGGAAATCAACGCAAAGCGGTCTGCTTCACAATCGAGAAGATATGAAAGGAATCATCATTGGGGGACATAACATCAATAACATTAGATATGCGGATGATACAGTACTGATAGCAGACAGTGAACATAATCTGCAACATTTAGTAGATGCGGTTATTGCACGCAGTGAACAACTAGGGCTAGACTTAAATTGTAAGAAGACAGAGATTATGGTCGTCACCAGGAAGAATGAAATACCGCAATGTAATATACAAGTAAATGGGAATATTCTTAAACAAGTGAATCGGTACAATTATCTCGGAACAGTCATAACATCTGATGGGAGATGCCTTGAAGAGATTAGAACAAGAATCGGGATGGCGAAAGTAGATTTTTGCAAGATGGAAAACATACTGACCAATAAAAAGATGTCATTTGCAACGAGAAAAAGAGTGTTGGGGTGCTACACAGAACCTGTACGTTTGTATGGATGTGAAGCGTGAACAAGTGGAAAATATCTATTGGCTGTGGACATGTGGTTTCTGAGGAAATTGCAAAGAATACCATGGACAGACAGAAAAAAAACCAATGACCAAGTCCTACAAAATACAAATGACAACCGTAAATTGATTAGAGAAATTAGACGTAGACAGTCATAATCGTTTGGCCACATTATGAGAAGAAATAAATTGGAGAACTTGGTGACAACTGGCAAGATTAAGGAAAAGAGAACCAGGGGAAGGTAGAGAAGTAAATACCTGGATGTTTTGGCCTCGTAGTATGGTCGAGACAAGAAAACTGAGCTAATCCACGACTCTAGTGATCGCGTGAGATGGCGAAACATCACCGACACGGTACATGATGATGATGATTTCAAAACGCCCGGGGTTGATTGCGAACGTTTCATATGTACATTTTGTAGATTATAATAACCTCTGTATGTGTAGATTGTAGCAACCTCTGTGTTTGTGATCAGGACCGTGTGGTCGATATTCTCTCTAGTGTTTACACACCCGCTTCACACGCCAGTGATCCGGGGTTTGTTTCCGGGTCCGGTCAAGGATATGCACTACTGACGAGCTCAAACGAGAGCGAAACTCGAGTCTAGTGCTTCCACATTGACGTGGACAGGCCTTAGGTTCATACCAGAATACGATCAGCGTTGCCAGTAGTGGGTTGTGCTCAATATTTAAATCTCAAATCCCGCAACAACAAAATATATCAATATGATGCAAGTCTTAAAAATGCCGCCCCTTACATATTGTTTTCTTTAAGAGTGCCGCCCCCTTACGGTGCCACCTGATGCGGCCACCTCTCTGTATCATAGCACGGCAGGGCCCTGCTTGTAATAATGACAATGTCTGTATTACTAATAAGAGAAACGTATAAGAAGATTGCATACCAGATTGTAATAACACGTATATTTGTAGATTATAATAACTTCTGAATTACTAATTAATAGAAACGTATAAGAAAATTGTATACTAGAGTGTAATAACACCTATATGTGTATATTATAATAGCCACTATATTTGTAGATAATAACAACCTATTAATTTATATATAATAAAACATCCTCTGTATTGCGTCGAGTTCAGTCAAGTCATGTGACGAGATGGAGCGAAATATGCCAGACAATAAACCAAGCAACATATTTTTGTGGCGTCTGTTGTTAAACAAAAGTAAACTTTAAAAAAAGAAAAGAAATAAGCGTAACTTTGAGAAATAAACCTTAACTTAATGATTGTTAAATTAACCATTTGAGTCCAGAACCGGCATCATAGCACTCAGGACATTCCCATAAGTTTAGTTTAGTTTAGTCGTTGGATCAACATCACGGCACACGGATTTAACCCATAAGTGCTCCGTTTTCCTCCTAACTCAAACCTGAGTCTGGAGAAACTCAGCTCAATGCACGAACTCCGTAGCATCGGCGAGGATCCTGAAATACTTTGGGTAGATTTTTAACTCGAAATTTTGCCCGGGCAGCGCCGTTAGGCTACTCTTTTTCGATTTCCAACTGCCAAGGGATTTTTTACGTATGCAACAATACACACGGGCGTCCGATCTCACAACCCAGAGACCAGGGGAAATTTTATTATTGGAAGTCCACGTGAAAAAAATCCCTGTCTCACCGGGGCTTGAACCCGGGACCTCCAGCACTCGAGGCGGACTCCATACCCCGAGACCACTCAGCCCCTATCCCCATAAGTGTTCCGTCCTAATCTGTCAGCGCCGAATGTTGGGCGGCGCTTACCAAACCCGACACCCCACATTGTGCCAACGGCTTCGGGCGGAAGAGTGCAATTGGGAGGGTACAAGCCTTATCCTGGTGCGAGGAAATGCAACCCAAAGACAAAATAAGTCATGGCAGGGCAGACCAGGCCCTAAGCCTTGGTTGGCAGCTGGTCTAGGATCGAAGCTCCGACAGGCGGACAGATAGAGCATTGCTTTGCTGATCCGGCAGCTTCTGCAGCTTGTCTTGTTCCAGATTATAGGTGTCAACTTTCCTCTGGAGTGAACTAGGCAGGCCGAGAGAGGGATCATGCTGCATGGGCAACACATGGTTTCTTTATTTTAGCCCAGGCTTTGTGCTATGGAGAGGCAATAACTCCATCCCCTGGTCCTAATCTACATATGGTTCATTCATTCATTCAGTAGCATGTCCTTTGCAGAACCTGGCTCCCATAACAACCTTCAAGATGTCCCACGTCCGATACACCCATCTGGAGATCATTCGCCACATCCTGCACCCATCTTCTCTTTGGCCTTCCTCTTCCTCTCTTCTCAGGCATATACCCCTCCATTATTGTTCTCTCCAAACTTTCATGACGTTTCAATTGACCAGTATATTTCATTTTTCTTTGTTTTATCGTCTTTAATAGCCAACCTTCTTCAACATTCAGCTCTTGAAGTATGGATGCATTTGTTCTTGTCTTTACCCAAGATATTCTTAGAACTCGTCTATAACAGTTATATTCAAAGGCATTCATACGCTGTTCAGCTTATCATCAGCATACCGAATCTCTGGTATGTCATGACCACCGATCTACATATGGTTAAATTAACAAATAATAATTAAATATACAATTAAATGGGATCAGCCGTAGTTCAGTGGCTGGACGCTAGTCTAGGTTTCCATCCCCATTGAAGCAGAATCCATGTTTTTAATTGACCTGGCTCCCAGACTTCCATCCAGATTACAATGGGAATCAGGAAATGTCTCTTAAAAGTCGACATAATCGACTTCATTGCACCGGGTTTTATCCCATATGGCTCGGTCTCTTTCCGCAGCGCGGAAAGCGTCGCACAAAGCACGAACTCCGTAGCTCTAGTGACGACTCACAGGAGTCTCCGAAAATTTTAACTCGTGAACCGAAGGACGCGTCCCGGAATCGAACCCACAACTTTCGGAGCCCGAGTCAAACGGCTTGACCACTTCGCCACGGAGCATGCCTATGAAATGGAACCATGGAACTCAGGAAATGTATTGGGCAGCAGAGGCGACCGACTGGACACTGATCACTCAACCTACAAGTGCCGATTGGTAAATATAATGTGTGTCTAGCACTGTACACCTAATGCGGTTTAAATCGTGGACAGAAGATCATTATTTACTTTAATTACCAATACAATTAAATGTTTCTTGTCACGAGATTAAATTGGTAATTGGAAACATATGGTACACGTGAGATAGAATCTCTATTTCAAAGGTTCAGTTTCCGTTTCAAATACTAATTGGTAACACTCAATTCTCATTTAGAGTTCCAGCGGGTAATGAAAGTTAAAATGTTGGTTAATGCTAAAAGATGAAAGTGCGCGCGCGAGAGAGAGAGAGAGAGACAGAGAGAGAGAGAGAGAGAGAGAGAGAGAGAGAGAGAGAGAGAGAGAGAGGAGCGAGAGAGATGGGGGAGGGAAGGAGAGAGAGAGTTAAGGACGAGAGAGAGTAAGGCAGCGAGAGGGAGAGTTAAGGACGAGAGAGAGAGAAAGAGAGAGAAAGGCAGCGAGAGAGAGAGAGAGAGAGAGAGAGAGAGAGAGAGAGAGAGAGAGAGAGAGAGAGAGATGGAGCGAGAGAGATGTTACAGATTAAACAATTAACATCAAAATCTGCAAATAAAAACAGATTACACAAACTACCTGTACATAAATGATTTTAAGCAAAACCGACAATTACCAACAATTAGATAATAAACTTAACATTAACAATGCTGAGTAGATTCAATAAATGATATCGCAGCACTCGGGGCATTCCCATGCGTGCTCCGTCCTCATCTTCAACAGCCAGCGGAAAGTCCCAATACTAATGGTACCAGTAGATGTCTGATTATGGGTCCTTCTGACCTTTGCCTCGGAGTCCTGAGTGTCGGTGAGCTTCTCTGGTAATTCTATGCAGCACCATTCTCCCCAAGCCGCGATGATCCATCTAGTTAGTTAGTTAGTCCAACTTAACGGCAACGTTCACATTATGTTCCGTTCCTGTGCCAGTGAATATCACACAAAATGCTCCCCACCGTCCAATGTGAAAAGTGGAATAGACAGGAGTCTTGGCAATCCAACAGCCTGCACAGGTACAAAAACTGGTTTGCATATCCTTTACAGGACATCGCTGTCAACATCATCATCTTTCAGCTGTATGTTGATTTTTTGGCAAGATTACGCTCAGTAGTTTGCCATTGCTTTCTGAGCGGCCGGCTCACATACCCCGTAAGTTACCGATGCGATTCGAACCACTGCTGATTCTCACCGTCATCACGTTACCTACGAGAGTATACGAGATTACGGAGAGAAGTCGCTAACCTCTAAGCCACGAAGCCGGCCCTGCACAGGTACACTGTGCATAATTCCGCCGCCAGAATGCCAACACAAAATTCATCGACGAAAACCACAGTTCATCGTCGATGGACTCGGCAGTCACCAGAAAGACCTCATTAACCGGGGTCTCTTACCGCAGGGCGACCCGCCGAAAGTGTCGCATAAAGCACGAACTCCGAAGCTTCAGCGCCGACTCCCAGGAGTCTCCTGAAAAATGCATCTGTTCTTCTGCACTATACACGCGATCCCAAACAGTCTCGACCATGTCTGCCTTATCATGCACCAATACTCCACCAAGTGGTGCACACCCAGTCAGTCTGTCCGACTGCTCGTTTCCCACCACACCAGCATGGCCTGGTGTGTATATCCAGGTGAGTGTTGTAAGACGCGACTTCCGAATTCTTCTATTAATTAGGGTGGATGGGGGGGGGGGGGGGGTGGAGGGATTCGGATTAGGGCGGGGGATGATATCAATCAAATAGGGGGCTGCGTGGTCTCGAGGTATGGTGTCCGCCTCGAGTGCTGGAGGTCCCGGGTTCAGGCCCCTGTGATGACCGAGATTTTTTCTCATGGACCTCTATATAGTAATAAATTTCCCCTGGTCTCTGGGTAGTGAGATCGGACGTCCGTGTGTATTGTTGCGCACGTAAAAAATACCTTGGCAGTTGGAAATCGAAAAAGAGTAGCCTAACGGCGCTGCCCGGGCAAAATTTCGAGTTAAAAATCTACCCAAAGTATTCTAGGATCCTCGCCGGTGCTACGGAGTTCGTGCACTGAGCTGAGTTTCTCCAGATTCAGGTTTGAGTTAGGAGGAGAACGGAGCACTTATGGGTTGCACCCGTGTGCCGTGATGTTGATCCATCGACTAAACTAAACTAAACTCGGACATGCCAGAATGAGGGATGACGAAAGCGCAGACCTGCTGGCAAATAATGTACCAAAGCAAACAGATGAAGCTTGGACAGGGTTGATATAATCAGTGCATTACGGACTCATTTTGTGGATACTGATGAGACACCAACTCTAGCCTGATTGCACGAACTGGGAGTAAAGCCTGGTCAGGCACACACATGCCGCCTTCATCGGAAAAAGAGGAGATATCAGAATAAACTCCTCATGGGAACAGTGAGCAGAAATACTTTTGGATGGGTGCTGCATCGGAGGACTGAGCAAGCATGGGAACGCCTTTCTTGTCCTGTTTAACACATACAAAATTGATGGAAATTAAAGGTGACAGAAATCACCGCGATTCATATAGAAAAACCAGCATTGTGCAAACAAAAAGACATGGTAGCCAGTTTAAAATTACCGTGGCAGACAATTAAAACTACCGTGTATGCGTGCCGTATATGTGCGCTTGAAGGATATATCATATCGCTTCAGTTTATGTTGTGTGAATTTTGAAGTATGCACCTGACAAGATGCAGTGATATATGTCATGCAATAAATCGCGCAATCTTTTGTTTGTGTCTTCGTTATTAAAATTCACATTTTGAAGTAGACTTAAGGTTAAAAATGTGAATGTCTTTTAGTAACTTTGCCTCCTGGCAACCAATACTTTTATGTGTGCAGTGAGGTTATTCGAGGTAACATAACATAACATAATACAACATAACACAATACAACATAAAGACAACCTGGACATGAACATTCACAAGGCAGGCACATTGCCCAAAGATCGGATCCTTTTGACGGGCAGGGATAAGAGCAACATTCTGCAAAGACCATAGACAATGCAGACCTGATAAGGTGAACTTACGTCGGACCCAGAAAGTAGTTCTTCTTACCAGAAATTCCTCTCATAAGCGTTCGAGCTTATAGTAATGTATTTACAATGTACAATACAATATTTTTCTTCACAACAGAAATTCGCGTCATCCGAGATCGCATTAAGCGGTTTGCACTGTATTCACAGACCAATCGGCAAAAGATGGGTGATGTTGTTAGTATCCCTACAACTATTGTTACTTCCCTGAACAAATTCTGGTACCAGTTTTTATGGTGGGGGAGCCACGGGTTCCCCAAATGATTTCCTGTGTAATATGTCTGCAGCATTAGAATCTCGGCACAGTCATAACATCTGATGGGAGATGCCTTGAAGAGATTAGAACATATCTCGGCACAGTCATAACATCTGATGGGAGATGCCTTGAAGAGATTAGAACAGTCATAACATCTGATGGGAGATGCCTTGAAGAGATTAGAACAGTCATAACATCTGACGGGAGATGCCTTGAAGAGATTAGAACAGTCATAACATCTGATGGGAGATGCCTTGAAGAGATTACAACCAGAATTGCCATTGCGAAGGTAGCCTTTTGCAAGATGAAAAACATACTGACCAATAACAAGATATCAATGGAAACAAGAAAAAGAGTGGTGAGGTGCTACATAGAACCTGTGCTTTTGTATGGATGTGAAGCGTGGACAATAAGCAGTCAAGCTGTGGAAATGTGGTTTCTGAGGAAAATGCAAAGAATACCATAGAGTCATAGACGGACAGAAAAACCAATGAGCAATCCTTCTAGGAGCAAATGAAGATCGTAAACTGATTAGAGACATTAGACGTAGAGAGTCACAATTTTTTGGGCATGTTATGAGAAGAAATGACTTGGAGAACTTGGTGACGACTGGCAAGAACGAAGGGAAGAGACCAAAGGGGAAGACCGAGAAGTAAATACCTGGATGGCTTGGCCGCATGGCATTGTCGAGACAGGAACACGGAGCTGAACCTCGACTCTGGTGATCAAGGGAGATGGCAGTGCATGACCGCCCACGCTTATCGGCATGGCACATGATGGATGGATTAGAACCTACCAATCATTTCTCTTCTTTAAATGTTTGTTAATATACTGGACACAGCATTGCGGTCCGATGTGTTTGTGTGTTTGTTATGTGACCAATGCTGGTTATAATATAAATTATGAGACCTATGGTGCTATCTCAATGGTTTGATACGTAATTCTGTCCGTATTCCATAGTTGTAGGTTCATGTGTATGATAGACATGACTAATGAAGACACTCTATTTGGAGTATCTAGTTGGTCGTGCGTCGAAGTACACTTGTTCCTGCAGCGAGGCGCTGTCGTCATTTGGAGGTGATAGGTTCGAATTCCGATCGGTAACTGTCGCTTTCAAATTCAAAATTCGGTTAAATCGACCTGGTCTCGTACATGAGGATTTGAACACATGTCACCTGGGCTGGCAGACAAGCTAGCCCAATGCACTAAGCGGGTCGCAAGGAGCTGACATAAAAGTAAAGGACTCTTTGACACGCCTAAAGGGGCACTGGGTATATGGTGCTCGAGATGTATCACCTCAATAGGTGATAGCTGGGTGGTGTGATATGTATCACCTCAATAGGTGATAGCTGGGTGGTGTGGTCGGCATCACGACGCCCGCCTTCACTGACAGGCTAGCCTCACAAGCGTCTGTCTCTGGGACGGAGTAACAACAATGAATGCCAGGTTGGTGAAAAGTCACGCGTCTCTTCACGAGTCTTCTTTTCAAGTCTGGAATGGGGAAAGGGATGGCCCAGCATGGAACTGGACGTCAGAGGAGGTCGGTTGCGACGTGTAGCTAGCCAGCTCGCGAAAGGGACAATCATCATTCACACTCGTTGATTTGTATTGGGAGAGACCAACCACTTATTGGTTTGTCTGGAGTTTACTAACACAGATTCTTCATTATAATCACATTCAAGCTCTGTTACTGTTCCGTTATGTATCTATCTATGTGTATGTGTGTAATATATAAGTATACATATAAGTATCCTGGCCGATACAGCTGTGATGAATGAAGATGACCTTTATTTATGTTTCGTGGACATTATTATATGGTCCATTATTTCTGTGTACTGTGAGTCTGATGAAGAGGATAAGAAAGTAGTCGAAACATTGGTGACAGTTTCTTTATGATACCGTGGCTAGATCAGCCAGAGGTATGAGCTCATTGTAATCACGAATAAGTCTTCAGGAAGGACAAGACAAATAAGTCAGCCAATAAAGAAGAACGAATAGGCCTTGGTTGGAATTATGGCGAGATGTTGAAATAAGGGAGGGGTGAATATTATAGGAAAAACAACTATGGAACTACACGAGATGGCAACAAATAGGTGGGCTTGTAATGAAATGGTCCAGGGCTTATGCTTCATTGAGATTAAAAGGCAGAGGATAAAGAAGAAGACGTGATGTCGTTCTAACAACGGCTTTGCCCTGATTCAGGTCCCAGAGTTGGACGGGGTCCTGTGCTGGTCCCGGCTGTGTGGGGTCTGTCGAGCTTGTCTCAGCGTGGCAGCCGATGTCCCTTGTTGTATTTCGTCATCAGCTTCGACGTCGCCGTCACATTCAGCGTCGCCAAGGTTACCGTTGTTGTAGTCGTACGGCGGGAAGTTGAACAGGGCGCCTTTGGGTTGACGGCTCTCGTCTGAGCTACCCTCCTCCTCTGGTACTGGGATCAGTCGACGCTGGGCATCAAACTGGCCCTGGGGCCCGAACCGTCGAGACGTCAGTGGGGAAAACGGCCTGGGATAAATGATAAAAACATATTTTAACTCGTTCTGTACCATATCAACTCATTTTAATGACTGTGCAGTGTTTGAAAATACTGCCGATCCAAGTTTTGTATTCACCCTCTGTAAAGTTCATGCAACATAAGAGGTAAATTTTGACCGGCAATATCTTCAAACTCTGAACAGTCATTAAATATACATCCTGTAATTCACCATCATCTGGATCTTGTTGCTTGTTCTGTGGAGAAAAATTCTTCATGATTGCGCATTCTATCAGACTGCTGTTTGTCCATCTCTTGATGTTTGTTATATTCCCAATGGACTCATTGTGCACAACTTGATCCCCAGCCTTCAACCTGTCCACAACTTGCTCCCCAGCCTTCAACCTGTGCACAACTTGATCCCCAGCCTTCAACCTGTCCACAACTTGCTCCCCAGCCTTCAACCTGTCCACAACTTGCTCCCCAGCCTTCAACCTGTGCACAACTTGCTCCCCAGCCTTCAACCTGTCCACAACTTGCTCCCCAGCCTTCAACCTGTCCACAACTTGCTCCCCAGCCTTCAACCTGTCCACAACTTGCTCCCCAGCCTTCAACCTGTCCACAACTTGCTCCCCAGCCTTCAACCTGTCCACAACTTGCTCCCCAGCCTTCAACCTGTCCACAACTTGCTCCCCAGCCTTCAACCTGTCCACAACTTGCTCCCCAGCCTTCAACCTGTGCACAACTTGATCCCCAGCCTTCAACCTGTCCACAACTTGCTCCCCAGCCTTCAACCTGTCCACAACTTGCTCCCCAGCCTTCAACCTGTGCACAACTTGCTCCCCAGCCTTCAACCTGTCCACAACTTGCTCCCCAGCCTTCAACCTGTCCACAACTTGCTCCCCAGCCTTCAACCTGTCCACAACTTGCTCCCCAGCCTTCAACCTGTCCACAACTTGCTCCCCAGCCTTCAACCTGTCCACAACTTGCTCCCCAGCCTTCAACCTGTCCACAACTTGCTCCCCAGCCTTCAACCTGTCCACAACTTGCTCCCCAGCCTTCAACCTGTCCACAACTTGCTCCCCAGCCTTCAACCTGTCCACAACTTGCTCCCCAGCCTTCAACCTGTCCACAACTTGCTCCCCAGCCTTCAACCTGTCCACAACTTGCTCCCCAGCCTTCAACCTGTCCACAACTTGATCCCCAGCCTTCAACCTTGCCCTCCAGCCGGGTTTTTATAAGTGTCTTTTAACGTGACCGACAAATTTTAAGTGCGTTTTTTTTTTTTAAATTTCTTTCATAAACTCTCTTTTCATTCCCAGTTTTTCTAGAACTTCTGTATTTGATTTAGTTGGGTTGAGTCAAGAACCAACATCATAGCACTCGGAAATTCCCATACGTGCTCCGTCCTAATCTTCAACAGCCAGCGAAGAGTTTCAATACTGATGGCACCAGTAGCAGTCTGATTATGTGTCTATCTGGCCATTCATCGGATGTATTTGATTAATTTTGTTTCTATGAAATGCGTCATAATCTTCTGTATATCCTCATCTGCAGAGACAAATCGACTTTCTAATAGATGATGTATTTGATTAATTTTGTTTCTATGAAATGCGTCATAATCTTCTGTATATCCTCATCTGCAGAGACAAATCGACTTTCTAATAGATTATTCATTGTTCAGGATTCCACGCTTTAACTGTGATCACTAGCAGTCATTTTAACTTTCACCACTAGCCAACATTTTAACTTTTACTACTAGCCAACATTTTAACTTTTACTACTAGCCAACATTTTAACTTTTACCACTAGCCAACATTTTAACTGTCACCATTCCATCCATCCATCATGTGCCATGCCGGTAAGCGTGGGCGGTCATGTTCTGCCATCTCACTCGATCACCAGAGTCGTGGATCAGCTCCGTGTTCCTGTCTCGACCATGCCATGCGGCCAAGCCATCCAGGTATTTACTTCTCGGTCTTCCCCTTGGTCTCTTCCCTTCGATCTTGCCAGTTGTCACCAAGTTCTCCAAGTCATGTCTTCTCATAACATGCCCAAAAAATTTTATTTTGACTGTCTACGTCTAATTTCTCTAATCAGTTTACGATCTTCATTTGTCTCTTGAAGGACTTGCTCATTGGTTTTTCTGTCCGTCCATGGTATTCTTTGCATTTTCCTCAGAAACCACATTTCCACAGCCATCAGCTGTTTTCAGCTTGACTGCTTATTGTCCACGCTTCACATCCATACAAAAGCACAGGTTCTATGTAGCACCACAACACTCTTTTTCTTGTTTCCATTGATATCTTTTTAATGGTCAGTATGTTTTCATCTTGCAAAAGGCTACCT
This sequence comes from Cepaea nemoralis, assembly GCA_014155875.1. NCBI lineage: Eukaryota > Metazoa > Mollusca > Gastropoda > Stylommatophora > Helicidae > Cepaea > Cepaea nemoralis. The sequence goes on along the minus strand of JACEFZ010017920.1, from coordinate 160,330 downwards.
TCGCAATGGCAATTCTTGTTCTAATCTCTTCAAGGCATCTCCCATCAGATTATGACTGTGCCGAGATACGTATCGATTCACTTGTTTAAGAATATGCCCATCTACTCGTATATCACATTGTGGTATTTCCTTCTTCCCAGTGACGACCATAATCTGTGTCTTCTTAATATTCAGTTCTAACCCTAGTTGTTCACTGTGTGCAACAACCGCATCTACTAAATTTTGCAGGTCCTGTTCATTGTCTGCAATCAAGACTGTATCATCTGCATATCTAATGTTATTGATGTATCTTCCCCCAATGTTGATTCCTTCCATATCTTCTATATTTCTGAATATATTTTCACTGTACAGGGAAAAAAGATCTGGAGACATTATACATCCCTGTCTCACACCTCTTTTAATAGGCTGATATTGACCTACATCGTTATCAATTCTGATGGCAGCTTGTTGTTTCCAATATATGTTTTTTACAAGTCTAAGGTCTTTTCTATCAATTTGTAGATCTTCAAGCATCCTTATCATGTTGACATGTCTCACTTTATCGAAAGCCTTTGTGTAGTCAATAAAGCAAAGATATAGATCTTTGTTTACTTCTATAGAACGCTCAATTACTGTTCTCAGTATATACACAGCATTTACTGTACCCTTGCCTTCTGCAAACCCACATTGTTCTTCTCCTATTTCGGGTTGAATTTTCTTCCTAACTCTTTGCATGATAATTCTCAGCAGAATCTTCGTGATGTTTCTCATTATACTAATTTTGTCACCATCAGCCAGCATTTTAATTTTCACAACTAGCCAACATTTTGACTTTCACATTAGCCAACATTTTAACTTTCCGCACTTACTAACATTTAGACTTTTATCACTAAACAACATTTTAACACTACCCAACATTTTAACTTTCAGCACTTGCCAACATTTTAACTTTTACAATAGCCAACATTTTGACTTTTACCATGAACAAATATTTTAAAACAAGCCAACATTTTCACTTTCACCACTCGCCAACATTTTATTAACTTTCACATTAGCCAACATTTTAATGTTCACCACTAGCCAACATTTTATCATTCACCACTAGCCAACATTTTAACTTTCTCCACTAGCCAACATTTTAACGTTCGCCACTAGCCAACATTTTAACTTTCTCCACTAGCCAACATTTTAACGTTCGCCACTAGCCAACATTTTAACGTTCGCCACTAGCCAACATTTTAACTTTCTCCACTAGCCAACATTTTAACGTTCGCCACTAGCCAACATGTTAACTTTCTCCACTAGCCAACATTTTAACTTTCATCACTAGCCAACATTTTAACTTTCTCCACTAGCCAACATTTTAACTTTCAGCACAGGCCAAATTTGTATCATTAGCCAATTGTATCATTAACCAACATTTTAACTTTTAACACTAGCCAACATATTAACTTTTACCACAAGCCAAAATTCAACATTCACCATTGGCCTACATTTTAACTTTCACCACAAGCCAACATTTTAACTTTCACCACTAGCCAACATTTTACCTTTCACCACTAGCCACAATTGTATCATTCACCACAAGCCAACATTTTATCATTCACCACTAGCCAACATTTTAACTTTCTTCACTAGCCAACATTTTAACTTTCTCCACTAGCCAACATTTAACTTTCTCCACTAGCCAACATTTAACTTTCACCACTAGTCAACATTTTAACTTTCACCACAAGCCAACATTTAACTTTCACCACTAGCCAACATTTAACTTTTAACACTAGCCAACATTTAACTTTTTAACACTAGCCAACATTTAACTTTTAACACTAGCCAACATTTAACTTTCACCACTAGCCAACATTTAACTTTCACCACTGGCCAACATTTTAACTTTCACCACTAACCGAAATTTCAACTTTTAACACTAGCCAACATTTTAACTTTTACCATTAGCCATCACTTTAACCTTCACCACAAGCCAAAATTGTACCTAGTACCACTAGCCCCAATTGAAACATTCAGCCACTAGTTAACATTTTAACTTTCACATTAGCCAACGTTTTAACTCTCACATTAGCCAAAATTTTAACATTTAACACTAGCCAACATTTTAACTTTCACCACTAGCCAAAATTTTAACTTTCATCACTAGCCAACATTTTGACTTTCAACACTAGCAAAGATGTTAACTTTCACGACTAGCCAAAATTGTATCATTCACCACTAGCCACAATTGTAACTTTCTTCACTTGCCAACATTATAACTTTCGGCACTAGCCAAAATCGTATCATTCACCACTAGCCGAAATTATATAATTCATTAACCACTAGCCAAAATTTTAACTTTCATCACTAGCCAACAGTTTAACTTTCACCACTAGCCAACAGTTTAACTTTCACCACTAGCCAACATTTAACTTTCACCACTTTCCAACAGTTAATTTTCACTACCAGCTGGAATTCTAAATGAGAATTGAGTGTTTCCAATTAGGATTTGAAACAGATACTGAACCTTTAAAACAGACATTTTATCTATCACGTATCATATGTTTCCAATTAACATTTCAATCATTTTAAAAATAACAACGCCCTTTGGCTCTCTCTCTACTCTCACTTTCTCCCTCCTCTTAATCTCTCTCTAGTTGGTTGTCACTGGTAATATTTCTCTGTCTCTCTGTCTGTCTGTGTCTCGCTGGCTGTCACTATTCATCTCTCTCTGTCTCTTTCTCTCTACCACCTCTCTCTCTCTCTCTCTCTCTCTCTCTCTCTCTCTCTCTCTCGTGGATGTCATTCATAATTCTATGTCTGTCTGTCTCTCTGTCTGTCTGTGTCTCGCTGGCTGTCACTATTCATCTCTCTCTGTCTCTTTCTCTCTACCACCTCTCTCTCTCTCTCTCTCTCTCTCTCTCTCTCTCTCTCTCTCTCTCTCTCTCTCTCTCTCTCTCTCGGATGTCATTCATAATTCTATGTCTGTCTGTATGTTTGTCTGTCTGTAATAATTCTCTGTCTGTCTGTCTGTAATAATTCTCTGTCTGTCTGTCTGTCTGTCTGTCTGTCTGTCTGTCTGTCTGTCTGTCTGTCTGTCTGTCTGTCTGTCTGTCTGTCTGTCTGTCACTTGTTATACTTCTCTGTTATTATCATTATCTGTCTGTATGTCTGTCTTTCTCCATATGCAATTCACTATTCATATTTCTCTGTCTCTTCATCTATCGCTGGAAGTTATTCACAATTCTATGCCCGTCTTCTTGTCTGTCTGTCTCTCATTGGCTGTCACTGTTCATACTTCTCTGTTTATGCCTATCTCTCTCTCTCCCTCTGTGTGTGTGTGTGTGTGTGTGTGTGTTATCTCTCTCTCCCACTCTCTGGCGCTAACTCTCTTTCTCGCTCCCTCTTTCTCGTTAACTCGTTACTCTCGCTAACTCTTTCTCGCTACATCAATCTCTCTCACTCTCCCACACTCACTCACGCCCTAACACTCTCTCCTTCGCTCACACACTCTCTCTTGCTTCCTTGCTCTCTCGTTCTCCTCCCACTCTCTCGCTCTCCCGCTCTCTCTCGCTCCCTCTCTCTCTCACTCTCTCTCTCTCGCTCCCTCGCTCTCTTTTGCTCCCTCACTATCCCTGTGTACCCAACCTAATCGAAAGACCGGAAGCACTCTAAAAAGACCGTGGTTCCCTCTTTTATCTTTATGTCTTCCGGTCTTTGCGCCTGCCCTTGTCTGTATGTCTGTCTGTATATCTGTTTAATCATCTCACTCCAACACTGTGTCTCTAGCTGGATTTCTCTGTTTATAATTCTCTGTCTATCTGTCTGTCTCTTTCTCTGGCTGTTGCTGTTCATAATTATCTGTCTGTCTTTCTCTCTCTGGCTGTTGATGCTCATAATTCTGTCTGTCTGTCTGTCTGTCTGGTCTGGTCTTTCTGTCTGTCTCTGGCTGTTTCTGTTCAAAATTCCCTATCTGTGAGTCTGTATGTCCTTTTTTCTCTGACAGTTGATATTCATAATTCTGTATCTATCTGTCTGTCTGTTTGCCTGTTACTTGCCTGGTTTAGTCGACACTACAAGAATGACCAGCAACACCACACCGACCGACATTACTTCCAAGACATTTCGTGGTACCAATTTTAGGCTGGGTCGACCAACCGATGTAACATCTGAGTTAAAAAGTCCAGGAGCTAATCAAAATAACCAGTGAGAGACTTACATGAAGGCTCTGTTGTCCCCTCTCAGCTCCAGGGCCCTGAGGTCCGGCTGCACTTCCATGGTGGTCAGTCCGGGCTTGGCCAGGTCATCGTAGCTGATTGCCGTGTCTATGGAGTCCAGTCGCCTGGTGGTGATAGAAGAGGAGTTGTGTTAGCGGGTACGGGTAAGTAGACCTTGAGACAGATATATAGACAGACAGACAGACAGATAGACAGATCTATAGACATGCAGACAGATCTATAGATAGACAGATAGACAGATCTATAGACACGTAGACAGATCTATAGACAGACAGACAGACAGATATGTAGATATGAAGACAGACCTGTAGACAGATCTACAGACAGACAGATAGACAGATCTATAGACATGTAGACAGATCTATAGACAGACAGGTAAACAGACCTATAGACAGATCTGTAAACGGACAAACAGATCTATAGAAAGGTAGACATATTTATAGACATATCTATAGACAGATCTATAGACAGACAGGTAGTCAGACTAAAAGAAAGATTTATAGAAAGATCTATAGACAGATATATAGAGAGATCTATAGACAGACAGGTAGACAGACATATAGACAGATCTATAGTCAGATCTATGGACAGATTTATAGACAGATCTATAGACAGATTTATATATAGGTAGTCAGATCTATAGACAGACAGATAGACAGATCTATAGACAGATCTACAGACCGATCTATAGACATGTAGACATATCTAATAGACTTACATGTAGACATATCTATAGACAGATCTACAGACAGACAGGTAGGCGGATCTACAGACAGGTAGACAGATCTATAGACAGACAGGTAGACAGAACTATAGACATATCTGTTGTTGTTGTTGTTGTTGTTGTTGTTGTTGTTGTTGTTGTTGTTGTTGTTGTTGTTGTTGTTGTTGTTGTTGTTGTTTGTCCATCAAGAATGATGATGACCATTCATTTCATCCAGTGGGGTTGAAAGTATGGAGCCGTTAGTTCTAAGATGGCTGATAAGGCCTATTTTGGCTCGAAATGTTCATTGACAATGTGGACAAAGAATGCTTCACGTTTCTGGAGGAGAATTTTCTGCACTGGTTTTTCTGTTGTGTCTTTTCTTCACAGCTCTTGCAGTCCTGGTTGCCTCACACGTGACTGCACCCTTGCGTAATGATGCACGCCATGAATTTCGGTCTCTGGCTGCAGCCTCCCAGGTGTCATGATTAATTCCAAAAGCATTCAGTGAGATTTTCAGAGTGTCTTTAAAACGTTGCCTCTGGCCGCCTTGGGAGCGTTTACCACAACGCAACTCGCAGTAAAAAATTCGTTTAGGGAGCCTGTGATCTGGCATGCGAGTCAAGTGACCAGCCCAGCGAATCTGATTCTTCATTAGTAGAGTGTGGATACTGGGCATGGACGCTCTTTCTAGGACTTCAGTGTCTGGGATCTTGTCTTGCCATTTAATCTTCAGTAGCTTCCTTAGGCAGACTGTGTGGAAGTGGTTTAATTTCCTAGAGTGTCGCTGATAAACAGTCCAGGTTTCACAAGCATATAGCAGTGTGGATATGTAGACATATCTAATAGACTTACATGTAGACAGATCTATAGACAGATCTACAGGCCGACAGGTAGGTGGATCTACAGACAGGTAGACAGATCTATAGACAGACAGGTAGACAGACCAATAGACATATCTATAAACAGACAGACAGATATACAGATCTATAGACCTATAGACATATCTATAAACAGACAGACAGATATACAGATCTATAGACAGGTAGACAGATCTATAGACGGATCTATAGACGGATCTATAGACAGGTAGACAGATCTATAGACAGACAGGTAGACAGAAGTATAGACAGATCTATAAACAGACAGGTAGACAGACGTATAGACAGACAGGTAGACAGATCTATAGACAGACAGGTAGACGTACATATAGACAGACAGGTAGACAGACGTATAGACAGATCTATAGAAGATATATAGACAGATATATAGACATATCTATACAGAGATCTATAGACAGATCTATAGATAGGTAGGCAGACCTATAGCAGATCTATAGACAGACAGACAAGTAGACAGATTTATAGAAAGATAGACAGACATATAGATAGACAGGCATATAAAAAGATCTATATACAGGTAGGCAGTTCTATAGACGGACATGTAGACAGACCTATAGATAGATCTATAGGCAGACAGACAGGTAGACAGACAGATAGACAGATCTATAGAAAGGCAGACAGATCTATAGACAGGCAGGTAGAAAAATCTATAAACAGATCTATATACAGATCTATAGACAGGTAGACAGATATATAGACAGGCAGGTAGACAAATCTATAGACATATCTATAGACATATCTATAGACAGGTAAACAGAAAGGTAGACATATCTATAGACAGGCAGGTAGACAGATCTATAGACAGATCTATATACATGTAGACAGATCTATAGACAGACATGTAGACAAATCTATAGACAGATCTATAGACAGATCTATAGACAGGTAGACAGATCTATAGACAGGTAGACAGATCTATAGACAGGCAGGTAGTCAAATCTATTGACAGATCTATAGACAGATCTATAGACATGTAGACAGATCTATAGACAGACAGGTAGACAAATCTATAGACATATCTATAGACAGGTAGACAGACAGGTAGACAGATCTATAGACAGGTAGACAGATCTATAGACAGGCAGGTAGACAAAACTATTGACAGATCTATAGACAGATCTATAGACAGGCAGAGAGATCTATAGACAGGCAGGTAGAAGACGTATAGATGGGCAGGTAGACAGACCTATTGACAGGCAGGTAGACAGATCAATAGACAGACAGATAGTCAGATGGGCAAATAGACAGGCAAGCAGGCAGGCTGACAGATAGAACGACAACATTGGCATTGACATACAGACAGGCAGCCTGACAGACAGACATGCATGCAGACATACAGACATGCATGCAGACAGACAGACATGCATGCATGCAGACAGACATGCATGCAGACATACAGACATGCATGCAGACAGACAGAATGACAGAAGCAACATCGACAGACAGACAAGCAGACAGACAGACGGACATAAATGCAGGCAGACAGACAGGATGACAAGAACAATGACAGACTGGAAAGCAGGCAGATTGACAAATAGAACGACAACATTAGCATTGACATACAGGCAGGCAACCAGACAGACAGGCACGTATGCAGACAGATAGAATGACAGAATCAACATTGACAGATAGACAAGCAGACATATATACTTTCGGACAGACAGACGCACACACGTGTAGACAATCCGGCAGACAGACAGGTAAACAGAAAAAAAGACAGACAGAATGACAACAGGAATATAAACAGACAGAAAAACTGACACGCAGGTAAACAGAAACAAAAATACAGATAGACAAAATGATACACAGACATACTGTCTGCTGTCATTATGTCTATCTGTGTGTGTTTGTTTATCAGACAGACAGACATTCAGAGTGACACGCACACAGAACGACAGTCACTGATAGACAACATGAAACGATAGACAGGCACGCAGATAGACAAGGATATATAATTAATACAGAAGCAAAAACGAAAGAAAAAAACCAAACAGATCCTTCCTTTTCGATGAACCGTTTCCTCTCCCCCACACACAGCTCCTTTCTTTTCGATGAAGCGCTTCCTCTCCCCCACAAACTATACGGACTTAGTTTAGACTTCCAACATTTCAACAGGAAATTGAGGCGTCAGTAATCTTTTATTTCTGTTCAATCTCTTTTTACTCTGCCCACTACAGCAAATTCATTCCGACGACCATCTCTCTTCCCAGTTCCGTTTGTTGATGTGTCAGAGAATGAAACCAGAAACCGCACAGACTGACAGAGGAATGGTGCCATGCGGTGAAAGCGGAAAGGAATCTGGATCGCCGATTTACGTTCTCTCAAATATGGTGGTCTCCAGATTTGGCACTAAAATTGTTAGAACTGTGTATGAACTGGGAACGAACGAACGAACGAACGAACGAACGAACGAACGAACGAACGAACGAACGAACTTTATTTTCAAAAGGTCACAAATTGGTCAAGGGTCAGCACTGGAGGTTGAGTTCGGCATGGCCGAATGGTAAGAGCGCTCGCTCTTCCGGTGTGTTGATGGCGATGTAGCATGTTCAGCCCCAATACAGGTCAGTTGGGCTAAAATGTTGACTTCTCGTCCTTGTCTTATGGATGTAAATTACAAATACCTCAGAAACTGGAGTGGGTTCACCTGATAGCGAGGAACACTAGTAATAGGGAAAGTTAATCCACACGCACAAATTAGACAGGCGTGGGTTACGCTCGAATTCAAAACCATCTGACAACCCCCCCCCCCCCCCCCCCCCCCCCCCAAAAAAAAAAAAAAAAATTAAATTAATTATTAATTTAGAAAAAAAAGTACTGGTGGTAGAAGAAATGTAATGCCGGGTGTTTGTAGTCTCACTATACTTTGTATGTAGAACAAATTTTAAACAATGAAGTGCATGACGTCATCAAAAATGTGCTCCACAGACCCCCGTGAAGCAAAATGCAGTTTATGGCTGTTGTCTGCTGGAATAATTCTTTGCACTCCAAATATTTCCAACACCTGCTATAATGAATACTTCATTGGTACTTTCCAGCTTCTCCAAACCAGCGTTAGAGTATAGCAGTGACTATAGTGACTCGTATAATGAATATTTTAGCACATTTTTAAATGACATCATGTACTTCATTTTTCAAATTTGTTCTAAACACAAAGTGTAGTGAGACATTACAAACACTCGGTATTATAAGATTATTAGTTCTGGATTATGCGAAATAAACTGGAACGGGACAGGCAAAATGCTTCTAAGCACAGGTGAGATTAACTTGCTAATGGTATAGCTAGAATAGAGAAATGAACACTCAGTTTTCTGTCTGTCTGTCTTTCCATCCATTTATCTGTCTATCTACGTGCCAACCTATCTACATACTTATCTATCTGCCTGTCTGTCTACCTACCCAATAACCTACTTTCCTACCTAACTACCTCTCTGTCTAACTGTCTGTCTACATATTTGCGTACCTTTCTGTCTGTCTGCCTTCCTACCTGGCTATGGAACATGGTCTGTCTGTCTGTCTGTCTGTCTGTCTGTCTGTCTGTCTGTCTGTCTGTCTGTCTGTCTGTCTGTCTGTCTGTCTGTCTGTCTGTGTCTCCTGTTCTGCCAATTAGAGCTGCCCACACACGTTGGCACCAATTTTCCAATTCTCGTACGCTCCGATATTACAGAGCTTGTATATGCCAGACCAGATTTATTTCCCTCGTCTCACAAATGTAACGCCCAGAAACCAGATATGAAAAATACCGCGCTTCTTCTTTCTTCTCAGGGATATGTTTAGTGGCTCGACCAACTCTGCTGTCGTCTTGACGTGGGCGGACAGAACAACATCAACGGAAAGGTGACCTAGTTATCGATCTGTCATAGACCAGTATGTGCAATGTCAAACCGCGGTGGCAAAAATACATCCTTTGTGAATGGTAAACAAGTATTTCAAGTTTAATTCTATGTGTTCCAGTTAGTTCTTACATTAATGTTTAGTGTACTCTAAGTTAATGCATAATAAATCGTTACTCATGTGAACAGTAATCTCTTTCAGATGGATTACAAATCCTTTAAAGGACGTCGAAGTTAACCCCGGTATATTCTGTCTGTTTTGATTTCTTGACAAATTTATGTTCAGTAGTTCTAAGAATATCTTGGGTAAAGAAAAGAACAAATGCATACATACTTCAAGAGCTGAATATTGAAGAAGGCTGGCTATTAAAGACGATAAAACAAAGAAAATTGAAATATTTTGGTCACTTGAAACGTCACAAAAGTTTGAAAAGAAAATGGAGTGGTATATGCCTGGGAAGAGAGGAAGAGGAAGACCAAAGAGAAGATGGGTGCAGGATGTGGTGGATGATCTACAGATGGGTGTATCGAACATCTTGCTTATGGTCGAGAGGTTTTCCGGAAGGTTGTTATGTGAGCGAGGTTCTGCAAAAGGACTTGCTACTGAATGAATGAATGAGTTTGCCATTGATTTTTGAACGACCGCCACTCTAGCCAGGGTGACCAGCAGAGGCAGTCATCCGTTCAGACACTGCCAGACAGGCCTTCCTGGACCACAATGGACAGAAAGGCTCATATTGGGTCTTAGAGTTCTTTAAACATTTTCATTTCTAGGACTTTTGGCTAAGATCAAAGTTTTTATCTACACTTTGATCTAGCCCTGGCCACCCGCAGAGGCGGTCATCCGAGTGACACACGTGGACTGAAGACTTCATGGGGCGGCTCTTGCTCCTGGAGAACCGCGAGCCCTAAAACAATATGTTTAAATAAAATGCCAGAAAACTGACAAGGCGGCAAGGAAGCTCCCAAAGCCTACTGCAGAAAAACCCAAGGAGGGATCAGGTGGCAAGCCAAGTAGAAGAAGAAGTGGTCCATGGGAAAAGTTCGTGACACGATGAGCAATCTGATCCTCTTCCACAAGCCAACATATAACAAGCTGTACTATGAGGTGTCCAGTTATACAATGATCACTCCCTCTGTTGTCTCTGAGAGGTTGAAGCAGTTATACACTGATCACTCCCTCTGTTGTCTCTGAGAGGTTGAAGCAGTTATACACTGATCACTCCCTCTGTTGTCTCTGAGAGGTTGAAGCAGTTATACACTGATCACTCCCTCTGTTGTCTCTGAGATGTTGAAGCAGTTATACACTGATCACTCCCTCTGTTGTCTCTGAGAGGTTGAAGCAGTTATACAATGATCACTCCCTCTGTTGTCTCTGACAGGTTGAAGGTTCCACGCCCCTTGGCCAAGCAAGCTTTGAGGGAGCTATGCTCAAAAGGTTTGATCGGTCTGGCGTCCAAGCACAACTCAGCTGATCTACATCAGGGCTACCAGTGGAGATAAGGATGGCGTAAAAAAGTTAGATTAATACAGTATCCGCAATGTGGCTGATCCGGATACATGATAATTAATTTGAATCTGGGATGGGTCCATATTATAACGCCTCTTCTGAGGTTGAACGGGATAGGGGTAATGGAGGAAAGGAAGATGTGGCGGCTTTCAGGTGGTCCAGAAAAATATGGAGTTCTATATCTGGGTTCTCAGATGTCTATGGTGACATTAAGCCAGCGAAATTGACACCCAGGACAACTTGTTGAGAAGGTTGTCAGAATTAACAGACAAAAAAATGCCCTTTGGATAGATACAGTTGTCATAAATTGAGCTGAATGGTGCTTGAGACGTCCAGGAGAAGGAACGGTCATCAGGAATTGAGCAGAATGTCACCTCAGACGTCCAGGAGAAGGCAAAGTTGTCATGAATTTAGCTGAATGGTGCTTGAGACGTCCAGGAGAAGGCGCGGTTGTCAGGAATTGAGCCGAAGGTACCTCAGACGTCCGGGAGAAGACAATGTTATCAGGAATTGAGCAGAATGCCACCTCAGACGTCCAGGAGAAGGCAAAGTTGTCATGAATTGAGCTGAATGGTGCTTGAGGCGTCCAGGAGAAGGCAAAGTTGTCAGGAATTGAGCCGAAGGTACCTCAGACGTCCGGGAGAAGGCAAGGTTATCAGGAATTGAGCAGAATGCCACCTCAGACGTCGGGAGAAGGCAAAGTTGAAACCTCGTTGTGTTTGCAAAGAATCCAAGAAAGCCGGGGATGCTTGCATCATTGAAAAGGGAGGGGTGAACTATGGTGACTTGATGACAACACAACATGTTGCATGTCCCTTGCAGGACGTTGTGATCAACCCCAGGTGTATTTTCTAGGCATATGTACGTTCAGCAATATGCCATTCGTTTCTGAACGAGAATTCAACGTTAATAGTTGACTAGCAAGTCACTAGATATCAACCTGGTCAAATAGATAAGAATGGCCGCTCTGAAACTTCCGGTGTACTGATGGCCAGATAGGGGGTTCAACCGCTAAACCGGCATTAATTTAACGTATTTATAAAACGCGTTCCCTAGATTGTGCACCATGTTTGGTCCAAAACTACCTTTTGTTTTCGCTGCTGAATCAGTTAATGTCAGTTTAAGATTTCAATCTATTTATTCCTCGTTCTCAAGAATATTAAATTTTATAATCGTTAAGTGTCATTTCAGTACTGAAGTACTAGCTGTATTGTCCCCAACACCTTATGCACTGTGTCTTCACAGTGCACATTTGCGGACTTCTGCCAGCCCATCGCTTGCCGTTTCCCGAACACATGTAACATTATCCCCCCGTTCTCCAAAATATGAGAATCAATTTGACGGTTTTCAAACATCGTCTCATAATCATTAAGTGTTATTTCAGCAATGTATTTTGAAACGAGTCTCCAATCTTCTACAATGTGTCTTCATCCCACACAACTTGCAGCATGATTCCAGCCCATCCCGTAACAACCTATTCCTGGTTCTCAAACATATTAAGTATAATCATCATTACATGTTATTTCAGCGTTGAACGTTGGTGGTATGATATGCATATTGTAACCATTCTGTGTTGTGTCTTCACGATGTTGATAAGCAGGTTGCTTCCAGCCTATCTCTTGACGTTGTCCTCCCACATATAACCTTCCTCCCTCGTCCCTAAAATAACGGGAATCTGCTCTCGGTTTTCAAACACATTTAAGCCTCATCATCGTTAAGTGCTATTTCAGAATTGACGGTCGGGTTTCACAAGTCTCCAAATACGTGTACACCTCAGAGGAGCAAATGGATCACCATGGTCTGACAAGAATGAGGCAGCGAGGGGTGACGAGGGGATCTGGCCGACGCTCGACGCTCAGAGGAAAGGCGAGACGGACATATAATCAGATTGCTACTGGTACTATTGGGGTTGGAACTCTTCGCTGGCTTCTGAGGATGGGGACGGAGCGCTTATGGGAATGCCCCGAATGCTGTGATGTCGGTTCCTAAATCAATCAATCAATCAATCAATATTCAAACTTTTATGTATTGTTTGTTTTCAAGATGTACATATACAGGTTAGTTAGTTAGTTAGTTAGTTAGTTAGTTAGTTAGTTGGTCAGCCAGTCAGTTATTTAGTTAGTTAGTTAGTTAGTTAGTTAGTTAGTTAGTTAGTTAGTTAGTTAGTCAGTCACGGTTCCAACTTCACGGCAAAGAGTCACCCCCATTATGCTCCGTTCCTGTGCCAGTGAATATCTCACAAAATGCTCCTTAAATGCCCCCTGTGATAAGTGAAACAGACAGGAGTCTTGACAAACCAACATATACAGGTTTCATTCAATTCAATACGTGACACTGTTTTCCACATGTAGAGATCATTTCTGCAAGCAAAAAAAAAATACCCCCACGCATAGGTCTTAAGTACGCAACAAGTCAATAAACTTTCTTGCAGCCATCCAGAAAGCCGTGAAACTCGTCATTTGTACGCTTCCATGCCATCCATGGAGCCTTGTAACTTAGTTGTTTGCACGCTTGCATGCCATCCAGGGAAAGCTGTGTAACACAGTGATTTGTACGCTTGCATGTCATCCAGGGAGAGCCGTGTAACTCAGTGATTTGTACGCTTGCATGCCATCCAGGGAGAGCCGTGTAACTCAGCGATTTGTACGCTTGCATGTCATTCAGGGAGCCGTGTAACTCAATGGTTTGTATGCTTGCCTTCCGACCCAGTGTTCATGGGTTCTAACTCACAGCGAAACGGATTTGTAAAATGTGAATGTGCTCCAATGTTGAACCAGCTTAAAAAGGGCACCAGAAATTGTGTTGGGGAGTCAAGAAGGCCGGGTTGGTGTTGACCACATGACACCCCGAGGCTGATTGGTCTATACAATCCTTCGGGCATAAAGATCAATAACAATAGGCTCGAATAAAGCAAAGTCCAGGGTGGCAGAAAAGATCCAGCAAAAAGCATGGATGAACATTCAAAAACAAGGACTCACTCGAAGGCTGGTAGTCGAGTTGATGTGGCTACGTTTATTAGCCATTCTTGAGCAAATATCAAACCAACAAATTTATGAAGTTTCAAATTTCGATCGGGTCTGTGAACGTCATTCAGGACGATCGTAAGAATATATTAATAATGAATATTAAACAAGCGATCTTATTTGCTACTTGCGAATTATCAACATCGGACTTCAGTTCTTTTTTCCTTCTGTCCATCCAATGTCACCGAAGTGTCCTTCTGGCGAAACATTATCAATCTCCTTTCCAGATTCTGCATCTGTCCTAAGAATCTTGATCTTTATATATAAGCCAGTGCTGACATGATTCTGGGTATTCTTTCAACTATATATTAGCTATGAACAAAGCTGTTCTGCCAGTAATTAGCTTCATGAATCAGAGACGGCATAACATTTAGCTTCCATAGTCAAGCTCAATGATCTGAATGCCGTATCTATTGACAAACAACACTGACGTTATCTGTGTTCTACGCCGGTCGCTTAGATCCATGTATATGTTTGGTTCGGGAGTTTTGCTCCCTCTTTCTTTTGAGTCATGGACTCTGCGCTACGACCTGGTACCTATTACTAGTGTCCCTCGCCGTCAGGCGAAGACTTCAGAGGTACTCGCAATTTACGTCCCCTAGTCCAGGAAGAGAAGTCAACATTTTAGTCCAACTGACCGGTGTAGGGTTTGAACCCGATACCTCGGCATCAGAACACCGGATGTTTACGACCGAGTGCTTTTATCCACTCGGCCATGATGAACAGAAGTATGACAAAGATATCATTTTGTCACCTTTATTATTTTTACCGACTATAGAACGAACTATAAAGAAACACCAACAACAACAACAACAACAACAACAAAAACAACAACAAAACAACAACAGCAACAACAACAACAACAACAACAACAACCACTACCACTACCACTACCACTAGAAATGGAATTCAGTGCACTAGGAGAAAGCTGCATCCATATTCGAAGAGCTGAATATTGAAGAAGGTTGGCTATTAAAGACGATAAAACAAAGAAAATTGAAATATTTTGGTCACTTCAAACGTCACGAAAGTTTGGAGAGAACAGTAATGGATGGGTAAATACCTGGGAAGAGAGGACGAGGAAGGCCAAAGAGAAGATGGGTGCAGGATGTGGCAGATGATCTCCAGATGGGTGTATAAGACGCGGAACATCTTGCTTGTGATCGAGTAGTTTTCCAGAAGGTTGTTATGGGAGCGAGGTTTTGCAAAGAACATGCTACTGAATGAATGAGGAGAAAGCAACTTGGCGATGAGAACTTTGTCAACGACAGTGCCCTCCTCTCCTAAACATAATATCAGATGCAAATTAAATTACACACGCTTGATGAGAACTCACAACAATTCAGTCATAAAGCACACATTGGGAAGAGAACAATAATGAGAATAAGGCAAGCATAGAATCTCACTTAAACTTAATTTCATGAGGTTTAACCATAAACATAACCAGGTGGCAATGTAGATAATAACGAGAGGACATAGGTGTGTTCAAATGAAAATATAAACTGCGAAAGTCACTTGCATGGAAAATAGTATATTAAGCTTAACATATTAACTCTTAACTTTCATAGCAAATAGTATATTACACTTAACATATGTAACTCTTATCTTTCATAGCAAACAGTAGATTACACTTAATATATGCAACTCTTAACTTTCATAACAAATAGTATATTACACTTCACATATGCAACTCTTGACTTTCATAACAAATAGTATCTTACACTTAACATATGTAACTCTTAACTTTCATAGCAAATAGTATAATAAACTAAACACATGCAACTCTTAACTTTCATAGCAAATAGTATAATAAACTAAACACATGTAGCGCTTAACTTTCATAGCAAATAATATTATTGATGTATGAATCAGAAACATGCAGAGCTACTATTTCAACTATTAATTATTTGTAAGTCAGCATGGCCGAATGGATAAGCGTGCCGCTCTGAAACTTCTGGTGTGCATATGGTGAAGTAGCGGGTTCAACCCTTGCACCGTTCGGTTAGACTAAAATGTTGACTTCTCGTCATTGACTATGGGACGTAAATTACAAGCACCTCATAAGTCGGAGTGGGTTCGCCTATGGTGAGGGACACTGGCAGTAGGGAAAGCTAGCCCACACGCAAAAATCAGTTGTCTGGACTAACATCGAGCTCAGAGCGAGCGAGCAACAGCAGCAATTTACTAATAAACTGCAAACATGCATTAAAGAGTGTCTGTGCAGAATAATAATTGAAAACAAAAAATGTAATTGGATTGTATTTTTCCATTTGTGGAAATCACCCTCAGTATTTTTGACTATTTGTTATTTTCTTGGTAAGTTTACGTTTAATAGTTTGCCATTGCCTTCTGAAAAACCGACGTTCATATCACTGTAAACATCAACGCAATACTGTCTGATTCTACGCAGAATAGAAGGTCTAAAACTGTACAACAGAACCACTCACGTGCAGTTCACGGAAATAACTAAACGGCTTCAAGCGATTCAAGAGGTGAGGAAATGACGATAGTGCTGGACAGGATGCACTGAGAAAACCTGATAATAGTATAACTAGCAAGTCCTTTTTCTGGATCGCACAGGGCAAGAAATAAAGAGGCAGGCCTAAAAACGAGGATAATAAAAGAATTAGAAGCGAGATGAATAGTATGACATCTGGATGGTTTGGCCATGAGGCATGGTCGAGATAAAAACACAGAGCTGATCTACGACTCTGGTGATCGTGTGAGATGGTGCAACATGACCGCCCATGCTTATCGGCATGACACGTGATGATGATGATGATGATGATGATGATGCAGCTGCTGCTGCTGATGATGATGATGATGATGAAGATGATGATGATGATGATGATGATGATGATGAAGATGATGATGATGATGATGATGATGATGATGATGATGGTGGTGATGATTATGTTGAGGTTATGGGAGGGGCTTCACGTGATAGCAGTAATGGCTGGTGACATAAGCCTGGGTCACTGACATTGAGGTGAGTGACCGGGCAGGAGGAAGAATGGAGATGAGAGTGGGAGACAGTAAAGCGACTGACCTGGCTATGAGAAAACAGCCAGTACTGAGAAATAATGGGAAGGGTGAGTGTGGCCCCAGGGGGGATGGCGGAAGGAGAGTTGTGTGTTGTGTGAAGTGAGGAGACTAGAAAGTCAGTGAGAGAGGAGACCGACTGCGGGTCAGGTCGTTTAAGAGAGAGCTCCGTGTTGTGTTGTTCTGCTAGTTGTGAAGACAGGCCTGAACCCAGAGTGGGTTCTGTATTGAGTGTAGGCCAAAACCCAGAGTGGGTTCTATAGTTGAGCAGTGGCTCCAACCCAATGTGTGGGTTGTATTGTGTGAGATCCAGCCGAGGATTGTAGCTGGATTACCTGTCTTGTGGATTGAGATTAGAAGCCAGCCGTGAGAAGGCATTGATGTGTGCTGGTTAAATTGTGAGGAGGATATTTATATTCTATGGATTACATTATGTTTCTGGAATTATAAACATGTTCCGTTTGTCCGTCTTATTTCTGTAATAAAGGATTAGGTGCGCCAACGGAATCTTGTTTAATGCCTGGTGAATATGCACTGCGGGGGTGAGTTACATTGCAAGACAGATATCTCCATTGACACACCATGAGTATCGTTACCTAGACAACGACCATCACACAATAATATCATGAGCATATCATCGTAAGAACTTCGTGATAATATCAAGAAGAAGACGTGTGACATTTCTGGGCGCTCGTCACTTAGTAAGGAGTATCTGAGGGCTACGTCCAATTAAGAACATTATAGACAGTGTTGTCATTCTGAGATGTTTGTGGGCTCTTCGCTCAAAGAGAGGAGTTATTATCGGTGACTTCGTGCCATCAATTTAGACAGTAATGCGTCACGAGATTAACAGCAATTCTTTTGTGTGTGTAAGACGCCACATCGAAGGAAAAAAAAACTGTCAGCGCGCGGGGAGGGTACGCGGCGGAAATCACAAGCTAGCAGACAGTTCAAGTGAAGTCCACTACAGGTGATTTGGAACCAACCATATCGCTAAAGCGAGTGGGGGTGCAGCGGCAGCACAAAAGTCGGTGATAAAGATACGCCATACAGACTAACCGGGAGAGTCCATTACGGTGACAGGTAAATTTGGTACCAGGCAGGAGGACTGAAACCAGCAGACGCGGCGATGAAAGACCAGTGTTGAACCCAGAGAGCAGCCGTGTCGGGGCTGAGAAGTTGTGTGGAAGGTGTTTTTGTATGACGGAAAGTGTCCGGTCATTTTACAGACAGTCAGTGTGGATTATTATGACAAAGAAGACTGAGGTACTGACTTGAGGTATCCGGCAAGGTCAAGGTTAGGGACAGTGGAAAGTGACTGGGTATTTCCACAGGAGATCGGGATAAACAAGGTTGTTTGAAAGAAAGCCAGACTTGATGTTTCGTCTTTGTTCAAGCCTTTGTCATCATTATTCTGTTATGAGCAAACAGTTTTAACTTATCGTCATCGCAACCATGGTTGTACTTCTTTGCCGATAAGGATTTATATACCCAAATTTAAAGCGCTGAACATTGCCTGCCATTCTCCTTTTCTTTTTGGTGAATCTTGTCGGGTAACGAAAATCCATAACATTAATGATACAGCGAAGCGCCATCTCCGCAACGAAAGTAACAACATATCGAGAGAACACTTTGGATTATTACAGTGGTACCACCACGTACAGAGAAAGTACAATAACGTTACGGACTGTGTCGAGACAGAACAGTTTGGATATCACTATCATCTTCAACGTTTGTCGACAGTTGGAACTTGTGATCACCACGTGAATTTAATAACCACTCAACAAAACAAGAAGTCGGTTTGAAATCTAGCGTCGTAGACATTTCCAGCGGATTGCGAATAACGATTAAAACGAACAAAAACTTTGGTGACTGAATAAAAAGAACTTTTGGCGACGGATTAATAGGCCCATATTTGTCGGCCAACCAGTTACACATTATTATTTTTTATTGTTTTGCTCCCATCGTCATATTTATTGTTGTCGGGTGTCACGCAATTATTTGTATGTGGTCCAGTGTTTGTCAAGAGTAGGGAATTGTTGGGGTGTTTCTCGAGAGTCGGGATACAGCACAATAATTTATTAGTCTTTCTGGTGCTTACGATATTTTTGTAAGAAAAACGTTAATGAGTTGACGTATCGTGCAGGGGCATTGAAATAGTCTTAACCAATATCTAGAGCCGAGTTGTCTGACGTCAAATCTGTGTATATTTTCAGTATATATTCCTTTTCTTTCTCTCTTTCTTTTCGTTATATTTACATATAATATTTGTTGTGTTCGGATATATGTTTTTATTGTGATCTTTCGTCATTTCTGCTGTCTAGTGGTCTTGGTCAATTTATATTTATATTTTACGCGCACTGTGGATGTCCCTACACAAGCTTGTATTTGTTACTGTGGTTTATTTCTGTGTCATCATCGTCTCCGTGTACTCAGCTTGTGAAGTCTAGCGTTGGATAGTCATCACTTAGTGTTATCATCCATTTGTTTGTATATGTATTTATATGTATGTTTAACAATATTTCCAGGGACTTTATGAACTTTTGGTCATAGATATATAGATATAAGGGAGTATAGGTGATACTTCCCCCCTCACTACCTAGTGCTTATAGAGTGACTGGGTGAGTACAGAGTGATATTGTAGCACTACGGATTTACGTATACAGGGAGTGCGGGTGTACTTAGGGAAGTGACACAAAGACTAACAGCAGAGTCTGGACATTTATAGTTGGCTGATTCACAGCAACGTGTCCACAAGTACAAGATGCCTACTTTAATGGATTATATTGAAGCAGGTGAAAGAATAGGCCTGAAAGGTAAAGAGTTACAGGAGTATGCAGAAGCAAAAGAACAACAACAGATTGAAAGAGACCAGAGACAAGCCGAAAGAGAACAAAGACAGGCTGAAATGGAAGCCAAGCGTCTACAGGAAGAGAGAGAGACACACATGAGAATGGAAATTGAGAAAGAGAAGATTAAGATGGAAGCGGAAATTGCTATTAAAAAGTTAGAATTTGCATCGAAGGGTCAAAGTGAGGAAAGTAGAAACCGTCGCAGTCGTCACAGAGATTAAAACTGCCATACTTTACGGACCGGATGACACCTTGAGGCTTATCTTGACAGATATCGAAGCATCAGCGAAAGTAGTTAGGCATCCCCGAAGACCAGTATGCGATTAGACTAGGGGAGCTTCTTACGGGCAAGGCACTAGACACAATGTTCAATTTACCTGTAGAAGAAAGGAACAACTACACTATCTTACGTCAACGTTTGCTGACTAAGTTCCAACTCACTGAGCATGGATATAGGACAAAGTTTAGACAGTTAGTGCCAGAGACAAATCAAGATTTCACAGACTTTGTTAACACAGTAAAGAACTACATTTAACAAATGGATGGAGCTTGCAGAAGTAGGGAAAGATTTTAATAAATTAGTAGATCTAATGTTAAGAGACAAGGTGGTATCTGCATGCAATTCTAACTTAGTAGGCGTTCTTTGAGGAAGCGGAAGCCAAAGGACATAGACACAATGTCTCAGTTAGGGCAAAACTACATGACTGCACATCCTAACGTATCTATTGGGAAACTAATGAGTGAGGAAATAGTCTGTGCAGCGTACACTAAACAGAACCAGAATCCAGTTATCAGACCAAGGGCGAAAAGTGTGGATTCAGCACAGAAAGGTGAGCAGCAAGAACTTCAAGATAATGGTTTCCGAGGAAACAATGTTGGTAGAGTAGGACGGTACCCATATAGAAGAGGGAACTTCCAGAGACGTCCAAATTATGCCGGATGTTGGAATTGTGGGAGCTGGAGACACAGGGCAGCAGAGTGTGATGCACAACCATCAGATGGACCAACGAACAGCACTAAAAGGGAGATTACTTGTTTCAAATGTGGAAAGAATGGGCATATCAGCCATCAATGTAGGATGAGAGAAACAGAGCACTCAAATGCAGCGCAAGTAATTGAGACGCTGAACAATGAAGATTGTAGTGGGTGCAAACCTCTTTTTGAAAAAGATAGTCAGCCAGTCCTAATATGTGGTCATACAGTAAAAGCAGGATCAGCAGTGCATGAAGGAGGAAGTCTGAAGTTGCATCAGGGATTCGTCAATGATAGACCAGCGTTAATAATTAGGGATTCCGGATGTACGTCTATCGGAGTGAGGAGAAGTTTAATAGATCCCTCGGATTATACAGGGAAAAAGATTAGATGCATAACATTCAACTGGCACAGTAGAGTTCTACCCAGTAGCCATAATAACAGTAAAAACACCATATATCACTGGAAGAGTGACAGCGTGTGTTTTGGACTCACCAGTGGCTGATTTGATCATAGGAAATGTTATAGGAGTTAAAGATTGTACAGAAGAGGAAGTAGTTTATTGGGACCAAAAATATAGTGTAAGCAGTAATGAGGTAGTTACCACAAGAGAACCTAAATTAGAGCAGTATAGCTGAGGTAGAAGAGGCACTTGAAGTAGACACAGGAACTCAGGACAAGGATAGTACAGCTGAGCAGATGAGAATGGATCCCAAATATAGTGCTAGTGACTCCCAGAGACAAGATACTACTCTGAACAAATGTTCCCAAGGGTGTAGGAGAGTAGAACATAGGCAGTCAAAGAAAGGTAGATGGTGCTTCGAGAGGAAGAACAATGTTCTCACTCGCAGGTTTTCAGATAGCAGAACTGCACGTGGGCAAGGAGCAGTACCTTTAGCACATAGAGACCGATATACTAGAACAGCTCAGGATAGTGCATGTGCAGGGCACATAGGCATAAGGCGTATGCAGCAGAAAGCAAGGTGCCAGGTATATGGGCCAAGATTGAATAAAGAGCTCAGACTAAACAGAGACTCAAGTGTAACGGTGCAATATGCAGATAGGAAAGTTGAGTCAGGTCAAAAGAGTTTTCGCGACATTACTGACCCAGGGCTAGGGATAGCAAACAGATGTTGTAATTGTAGAGGTACCATGAGTCATGGGTACATGAAAGGTAGACACAGCATCGACAGGAATCAGAGGTGGGTTAATGCAAGAACAGAACCACCTGATATAGGGTCGGTACACAAATAGTATTGTGTGGTCGTAAAGTAGTAAGAGACCTGTGGGTACATAAGTATAATGCTTTTCTATGATGTATTATTATTATGATGTGATGTATTAGTTCATGCATTGATACACAAGATAGATGGTTGTATTTATGTGTGATGAATATAGGAGTGTACTATGAGCATTTGATGTATTATGTAGTGTGGTAGCTGGAGTAAGGTGCAGCCATACTTAGGGCTACCCAGGCTATATGTCTGGGTCACATGTTTAGTAAGTTTTAGTCTCCCAATATTTGAAAACGAAGTTTTCTTTTAAGAGGGGGGTGATGACATAAGCCTGGGTCACTGACATTGAGGTGAGTGACCGGGCATGAGGAAGAATGGAGATGAGAGTGGGAGACAGTAAAGCGACTGACCTGGCTATGAGAAAACAGCCAGTACTGAGAAATAATGGGAAGGGTGAGTGTGGCCCCAGGGGGGATGCCGGAAGGAGAGTTGTGTGTTGTGTGAAGTGAGGAGACTAGAAAGGCAGTGAGAGAGGAGACCGACTGCGGGTCAGGTCGTTTAAGAGAGAGCTCCGTGTTGTGTTGTTCTGCTAGTTGTGAAGACAGGCCTGAACCCAGAGTGGGTTCTGTATTGAGTGTAGGCCAAAACCCAGAGTGGGTTCTATAGTTGAGCAGTGGCTCCAACCCAATGTGTGGGTTGTATTGTGTGAGATCCAGCCGAGGATTGTAGCTGGATTACCTGTCTTGTGGATTGAGATTAGAAGCCAGCCGTGAGAAGGCATTGATGTGTGCTGGTTAAATTGTGAGGAGGATATTTATATTCTATGGATTACATTATGTTTCTGGATGTATAAACATGTTCCGTTTGTCCGTCTTATTTCTGTAATAAAGGATTATGTGCGCCAACGGAATCTTGTTTCATGACTGGTGAAAGTGCACTTCGGGGGTGAGTTGGTTTAAGAGACAGTTAGATATCTCAATTGACACACCATGAACATCGTTACCTAGACAACGACCATCACACGACTATAACAAGCAAAGAACATCAAGAACATTGATATTATCATCAAGAAACGTGTGACAGCTGGCTTAAGTCGAGGGTGCAAGCTCTTTTTTAAGATAAAAGAAAGACAGGAAGAATGAGAAGAAGATGGAGTAGTAGGAAGAGAACAGGAAAGAAAAGCTGAAGAAGAAGTAGAAGAAAAAGAAGAAGACTGAGGAGGATGGGGAGGAGGAGGAGAAGAAGAAGATCCAATTAAGTAATTACATGGGCCCACATAGAGACAGGTAACTGCTGTTTCAAGTAAAACCCGCCTGGGACATGTCGCTTTGGCAACCAGATCATCCATCTTATTTCTGTGTTTCAGCTTCTTTGTGCAGTCGTGGTACATTTTACTGTTTTCTTAAGAGGTTTGGGAATGTTAAAAAAAAAATTGCTTTAGTTAGCATTTATATTCTCTTCTTCTTCTTCTTCTTCTTCTTCTTCTTCTTCTTCTTCTTCTTTCTTCTTCTTCTTCTTCTTCTTCTTCTTCTTCTTCCTTCTTAAATATACTAATAATAATAATAATAATAATAATAATAATAATAATAATATAATAATCCCCTCGTCTCTCCTGCTCCTTGAAGTTAGTATGCTTCCTATTTCCTTCTCCAACCCTTCCAACATTCATCCCCTCCTCATCCTTCCTCTATTTCCTTTTCTTCTTCTGTCTCCCTTCTCTTCCTCCTTTGTTTTTCTTCTTTCTACTCTTCCTCCTTCTTCCGCTCTCCTCCCCCCCCCCCATCTTCTATTTATTCTTCCTCTTCTTCGTCTCGGTCTTCTTCTTCCCTCGTCCTTCTTCTTTTCTCTCGTCCCTTCCTCCTCATTTGTCTATTACATCTTCTTTTTCCTCCTCCTCCTCCTCCTCCTCCTCCTCCTCCTCCTTTTACCAGCCCCTACTCCTTCTCTCTGGTTCCTCATGAAACCACCGATTACTCATTGTGTATCTGATTGCACCGATGCTGTCAGATTTCCTATCGGGGCCCAGATATTAGACCTCAGTTCGGCATCTGCGTGAACAGTCAAAGTCAGACTTCAGTGATGTTGCATTTTCCCCAGTGATAACACATGGACCTTGAATAGGCTCCTGGTCAGCTTTGGTTCGTTGTCCCGAGTGCACACAGTCAAACTATAAGGCACTGACTGCAGCCATCACATTCGTTGCGTCTTTATGACATCCGGTCCAAAATGGCAGATAGAATATTTAGCCGTGAAGGCCTTCTGTGTGTTTTTACGTCTGGCTACGGTTTTCTTCCACATTTTCCTCAGGTTGGACTGGTAATATATGCTTCGTCACCCAGCTACTGAGTTAATTGCGTGGAGTGACACTGTGAATTGTGGATTTCATGTGAAATGCTTTTACATCTGTCCGCGGTGGTTTTTACTGTGAACTGTATGCTGACTCTTTGCCATCAAGCTGGAACCGCGACTAACGACATCTTTATTTCCAAATTAATATTGATTGACTTTAAACCATTTCCGTTGTGTTTTGGTACCAGATCGTGCTGGCAGCGGTTCTTTCCCCTTTCTTTCTCATTCAGCCTTTATCTTCCTGTCTGTCTGTCTGTCTGTCTGCCTGCCTGCCTGTCTGTCTGATTCTCCCCCCCCCCCTCTCTCTCTCTCTCTCGCCTCTATCTCTCCTCCTTCCTCCGTCCTCTCGTACTCCTCATACTACTCTCTCTCTCTCTCTCATTCTCTCTCATGCATCTTTGTCACTCTTTTTATTATTATATTTTACTAGCTGGACCCGCCCGGCTTCGCCCAGGCCCTGGCGGGGATCTATCTATCTATCTATCTGTCTGTCTGTCTGCTTGTCTGTCTGTCTGTCTGTCTGACCCGGCCCGGCATTGCCCAGCTCCTGGTGGGGAGCATCTAATTTAATTCATATAAGTAGTCATATAAGCTCCCGTTCCCGACTATCTGTCTGTCTGTCTGTCTGAACACGGCCGGCTTCACCCAGTCCCTGGTGGGGAGCATACTCATTGATTTTAATTCATATAAGTAGTTATATAAGCTCCCGTGTTCCCGACTATCTGTCTGGTCTGTCTATCTGTCTGTCCGACCCGGCCCGACATCACCCAGGCCCTGGTGGGGAGCATCTCATTTAATTCATATAAGTAGTCATATAAGCTCCCGTTCCCGTTCCCGACTATCTATCAATCTATCTATCTATCTATCTATCTATCTATCTATCTTTCTATCTATCCATCCATCCATCCATCTATCTATCTATCTATCTATCTATCTATCTATCTATCTATCTATCTATCTATCTATCTATCTATCTATCTATCTATCTACTATCTATCTATCTATCTATCTATCTATCTATCTATCTATGTTTCGGCCCGTTCCCGTTAAAAATATAGATAGAATAGAAGAATAGATAGATTGATAGTAGAAAATATGATTGGAAGAGATCTATCTAAAGTAAACTTACCAAGATATCACGAACAGTGGGCGGTGGGTTGACTGCAGAGTACTGCAAACGATATGCAACTAACTTTCTCTCACAAAAAAATTACTTTTTTTTTTAACGAACGAAAATCTTGATTTTCGCAGGCCCGTCCTATATTCTGCCCTTCTTCTCTATTTCCTCTCGTACATTCTTTCATTCAACATCTCTTATGAAGCAATTCTTTGACAACAAATTAAAATGCATGAAAACTAACTTTTAACATGGGCATCATAAATACCCAATGTGGGTGTAACGCGCCATTCATATGAGAATGTTAAAAAAAAAAATTAATGTGCCGTTGAAGAAAAATAAAAAGATGAGTTAGAAAATTTTCACTATTTAAATAGATGCATTATTTTTATGAAAACTATGAAAATGCCTTAAAGATTATATCATTATTTATTATAACTCATATGCCTGTAAATAACTGTAGACAATGAGTTTATAAATCTTTGAAAACAATGCAACAATCTATATATAAAATAATAGCAATGTTATTAAAAGTTATGCCCCTTGAAATAACTTTTCTTATGTTAAGTCTCCTTGCTATATAGAAATGATAATGTAAATTTTAATATTAAATTTTAGTAAGTAAATAGCTGATTGTACACTAAAAAAAAACTATGACAGTTGGTTGCACGGGAATGAAAAGAAAACATTTAGAAAAAGTCGCTTAAAAGTCGACAGGGTCGACTTCATTGCAACGGGTTTTATCCCATATGGCTCGGTCTCTTTCCGCAGCGCGGAAAGGGTCGCACAAAGCACGAACTCCGTAGCTTTTAGCGACGACCCACAGGAGTCTCCGAAACATTTAACTCGTAAACCGAAGGGCGCGGCCCGGAATCGAACCCACAACCTTCGGAGCAAGAGTCAAACGGCTTGACCACTTCGCCACAGAGGACCGTTCGCGAACGCATAAAGAACCGACCCACATACATTGTGTTTTATAGATATAGATTTCTCACTATCTCTGTCAATTTCTCTGACAATGTAACTATCTTCCAATTTCTTTATCTATAGACGTCTGTCTTTCTTCTATGTCCCTAAGACCAGGTTACACATTTTCTGTACGAAACAAGCTTAGCGTACTTTGCCGCTAGGCTGTGGAACCATCTTCCACAAGAAATCAAAGACACCACCAATCCATATACATACAATAGTAACCTATCTGAACACTATCTCAGTACAGACAAAATTCCCCCTTAAAATATAATAATAATAATCATAATAATAATAATAATAATAATAATAATAATAATAATAATAATAATCTCAAAGGACAACGTGTATAATAAACATTCTCCTAACTGTCGTATGTTACATCTGCACTGGCTAATTATATTTGCCATAGTCAACAATTAGTTCTAGTGTGTCATGTATTATTGATTATGGCGCAATTTCCATGTGTTTATAAGGCATATTGTTGCTGTTGTTGTCTAAGATTAGCTTCATTAATGACGTATGAATGGAATAAAGAATAGAAGGGCAGAATGTCGGACGTGTATGTGTGCCTAATTCTTAACCCTTTGAAAATACAGTTCGTTCCGTCCTCCAACTGTGTGTATCTCTCCGTGTTTCCCAATGTCTTCTCTCTCTCTCTCTCTCTCTCTCTCTCTCTCTCTCTCTCTCTCTCTCTCTCTCTCTCTCTCTCTCTCCTCTCTCTCTCTCTCTCTCTCTCCCCTCCACTCCTCCCTGTCAGGTAAATTAAGAAGAAGGAAGAACAAACTAACTTTAATCCCCATTCTATTTCCATGGTCATGTTTTGAATATTCAGGCGTCAGTTACTTACCGTGCTTGCTCCAAAGTAAGATGTCAACAAATTCTTATAGTGCCAAATCGGGACACATCTTCACCGCGCCAAACAGAACCCATACTGTTAACTCTCATGAGACGAAGCCCCAGAATGTGGGACAAAACTGCCTAGCCGAGGTGTTCGTAACGAGAGGACAGTATCTATATATAGGTTAAATTTCTCTTGCAGTTCCAGGCATTTTGGCAGTAGAGCGAATTGCGATGATATTCACACAAAGGTATACATGCCGGTCGTTCAGATAGCAATGGCAAACTAATGAACGTAAACTTGCCGAGAAATCACAAACATCCAACTGCGACGTCCTGTAAAGGATACGCAACTAATTTTTTATAAACTTTCTCTAAACTTTCAGTGTCTTCTTCCCCTCTCCCTCTCTTGCAGCTCATCATTGTCATCGGATGCATTACCAACCGGGAAGGCAATCTGACTTTTGTTGTTGTAAACCTCACGCGATTTTCAACAGAATATGTAGGGTGTATTTTTAATGACCGTGCAGTGTTTGAAAATACTGCCGGTCCAAGTTTTGTATTCACCCTCTGTAAAGTTCATGCAACATAATAGGTAAATACAATAATTGGACCGGTAATATTTTCAAACACCGCACAGTCGTTAAAAATACACACTGTAGTAACATTTGTTTTATGTAGTGATACAAGAAAGGTCACCGAGGCAGAAGGTTAAGACCGCTCACTCTTAAAATTCGTGTGCGCTGTTGGCGTGGTAGTTCGTTCATTGCCTACGTGGTAGTTCGTTCATTGCCTACGTGGTAGTTGGGCTTAAACGTTGATTTCTCGTTCAGAAAGAAATGGTAAACTAATGAACGTAAAAAGTGCATAGCAAATTAAGCTGGGGTTGATAACAACGTCCTGCAAGAGATACGGCGTATTAAATAGAAATAATTAAGACTTTAATATGTCCTCTCGCTGCCTTCCGCTGTCCCCTTTTCAAGTAATCTTTCCACATATTACAAAATCACCATTATGAGCCCCGCCGACTGACATGTGCGTTCATTTCTCTCCGCAGAGATCAGTCTTTGGTGTTCTGGATCAGCTTTGGTGATATTTCTTTAATGTCGCCGTCTAAATCCAGCCAGCAGCTTGTCTCTTGGTCTGCCTCCGTCTCTTTTCCCAATGGTCTTTCTAGTTGTCACGATGTTCTCTAATGCCTCTCTTCTCATCACATGACCGAAGAAAGTTGTTTGCCTCTCTCTTATAGTTGTATATAGTGTTCTAGTTTCATTAGCCCCTTCCAGTTAGTTGTTGTTAGTTACTCTTACAGTCCATGTGTATTCCATACATTCGTTGTATATTTCTGGCACACATTCTGTTGTGTGGGTGTTATATTTATCCTCACACATTTTATTGTGTGGGTGTAATAACATAAGTTTTTGAAAATCCAAATAGTCAACGCTTTGAGACAAAAATGGTCTTAGCCAGAGGCGGAATCAAGACCCTCAATCTACTCCGCCCCTGGACTATCACAATCCAACGCTCAAGAAGTCGAGTTGAGGATGGGAGTTTGTCCCAGAAGCCCGAAGAACATAATTTAAAGATAATGATAATGGGTGCAACAGTGGGAGGATGTCGGGCTCTGGGGGATATCGAGCAGAGTAACAGCGTGAGCGCTGGTTTAAAAATGGATAAAACTAAGATGTGGTTTTTGAGAGAATGTCGAGGAAAATCGTGGGCAGGGAAGAAAATAAGCCATGAGGTATTTTCAAATGTAGGCGTAATAGACCACACATAAAAGACAGGACAAAGTGAAGAAGTGTGCAGGGTCGTTTCAGGTAAATTAGTCAGGTGTGCGGAAATACTAGACAAGCGAAGCAGAGGTGGACAAAGAAAGGTGAGTGGGGATGACAGTGAAAGATGGGCCACAAAATAGTAATAATATTCAAATATGAGATGATAGATATTAGATGATAGATGTGAGATGATAGATATGAGTACTTGATAATGTCCGCTCCAGTTTAGGTACAAGACGAAGAAGAAGAAGAGTAGTACTAGTGGTGGTGATAGTGGTATTAGTGGTGGTTGTGGTAATAGTGGTGGTAGAAGTGGTGGTAGAGGTAGTGGTGGTGGTAGTGGTGGTGGTAGAAGTGGTGGTGGTGGTAGAAGTGGTGGTGGTGGTGGTAGTGGTGATGGTGGTAGTAGAAGTGGTGGAGGTAGTGGTGGTGGTAGTGGTAGTGGTAGTAATGATGGTGGTAGAAGTGGCGGTGGTGTTAGTGGTGGTAGAAGTGGTGGTGGTGGTGGTAGTTGTGGTGGTGGTAGTGGTAGTGGTGGTGGTAGTGGTGATGATAGGGGTTGTGGTAGAAGTGGTGGTGATGGTGGTAGTGGTGGTGGTATAAGTGGTGGTGGTGTAGTGGTGGTGGTGGTGGTGGTGGTGGTGGTGGGGTAGTAGTGGTAGTAGAAGTGGTGGTAGTGGTAGTGGTAGTGGTAGAAGTGGTAGTGGTGGTAGATGTGGTAGTGGTGGTGGTAGTGGTTGTAGTAGAAGTGGTGGAGGTAGTGGTGGTGGTAGTGGTAGTGGTAGTAGTGATGGTGGTGGTTGAAGTGGTGGTGGTGGTAGTGGTAGTTGTGGTGGTGGTAGTGGTAGTGGTGGTGGTAGCGGTGATGGTAGTGGTTGTGGTAGAAGTGGTGGTGATGGTGGTAGTGGTGGTGGTAGAAGTGGTGGTGGTAGTAGTGGTGGTGGTGGTAGTGGTGGTGGTGGTGGTAGCAGTAGTGGTGATGGTGGTAGTACTGGTGGTGGTGGTGGTAGTAGTGGTGATGGTGGTGGTGGTGGTAGTAGTAGTTGTTGTGGTGGTAGTAGTAGTGGTGGTGGTGGTAGTAGTGGTGATGGTGGTAGAAGTGGTGGTAGAAGTGATGGTAGTGGTGGTGGCAGTGGTGGTGGTGTTTGTAGTAGTTGTGGTGGTGATGGTGGTGGTGGTGGCAGTAGTGGTAATTATGGTGGTGGTAGTAGTGGTAGTGGTGGTGGTAATAGTGAAGGTGGTGGTAGTTGTGGTGGTGATGGTGGTATTAGTGGTGGTGGTGGTATCAGTGGTGGTGGTGGTAGTAGTGGTGATGGTAATAGTGGTGGTGGTGGTAGTAGTTGTGGTGGTGGT
The DNA here is from genome assembly GCA_014155875.1 of Cepaea nemoralis. Taxonomy (NCBI): domain Eukaryota; kingdom Metazoa; phylum Mollusca; class Gastropoda; order Stylommatophora; family Helicidae; genus Cepaea; species Cepaea nemoralis. The sequence goes on along the minus strand of JACEFZ010017920.1, from coordinate 129,647 downwards.
GGCAGTGGTGGTGGTGGTAGAAGTGGTGGTGGTAGTAAAGGTGGTGGTGGTATTAGTGCTGGTGATGGTAGAATTGGTGGTGGTGGTAGTAGTGATGGTGGTAGTGGTGGTAGTAGTAGTGGTAGCGGTGGTGGTGGTGGTAGTAGTAGTGATGGTGGTTGTGGTGGTAGTAGTTATGGTGGTGGTGGTAGTAGTTGTGGTGGTGGTGGTAGAAGTGGTGGTGGTGGTGGTAGTGGTGGTGGTGGTAGAAGTGGTGGTTGTGGTAGTCGTGGTGGTGGTAGTATTAGTGGTGGTGGTAGAAATGATCGGTGATTGCAGTGGCAAAAACAAACACGGTCGCTGGTCTATGAACTAATTGCTAATTTAACTACGAATCACTTGGTTTGGCTAACGGTATCATCGGACTGTAAAATGTATCCAATGTCATGTGAATTTTAGAGTATCCATTTCAAACAAATAACAATCTCGATTTTAGTATCAGCTTTAATTAGTTTTTGGGTTATTGTGTGGGTGTTATATTTCTTCTCACATATTCTGTTGTATGGATGTTATAATTCTTCTCACGTATCCTGGTGTGTGCTGGTGTTTTATTTCTCCCATGTTATTGTGTCACTGTTATGCTTCTTGTCACATATTCTGTTGTGTGGGTGTTGTGTTTCTTATATATTCTATTGTGTGGGTGTTATATTTCTTCTATATTCTATTGTGTGGGTGTTATATTTCTTCTATATTCTGTTGTGTGGGTGTTATATATATTCTATATTCTATTGTGTGGGTGTTATATTTCTTCTATATTCTATTGTGTGGGTGTTATATTTCTTCTATATTCTATTGTGTGGGTGTTATATTTCTTCTATATTCTGTTGTGTGGGTGTTATATTTCTTTTATATTCTATTGTGTGGGTGTTATATTTCTTCTATATTCTATTGTGTGGGTGTTATATTTCTTCTATATTCTGTTGTGTTGGTGTTATATTTCTTCTATATTCTGTTGTGTGGGTGTTGTATATATTCTATATTCTACTGTGTGGGTGTTATATTTCTTCTATATTCTATTGTGTGGGTGTTGTATTTCTTCTATATTCTATTGTGTGGGTTTTATATTTCTTCTATATTCTATTGTGTGGGTGTTATATTTCTCCTCACATATTTTATAGATAACCAAAACTTTAGACGTGTTCGAGGAAAGTACAAAATATGCAGATAAACAAATTGAAAGACAAAGTTGCAGATCGGTAGACATAGAGGCATACAAATAGACACACATACAGGTGCTCAGACTCGCACATGTACATACCCACATGAATACATGCATCCATCCTACAGACAGACACACACACACACACACACACACACACGCACACACACCTTTCCACCCAAATAAACGCACAAACCTACCTACAGAGACACACTCACATATATACATAATACATATACAGACTCACGCACGCAAGAACACGTACACACACACAATACGCACATACGCACATGTATGTGCGTGCGTACACACAGGCAGACAGAACAACAGAAATACAAAGACAATTATCCTAGCAGTCAGACAGCGGAAGCAGCAATCTTATAAACCGAGAAGCAACAACGATATCTTTCGCAGCACTGAAAGAGATAAACATGCGACATGTATCAGACAGAAAGCCAACAGTTAAACATGCAACAGCGAAACACGCAATAGCCAAACCGGCAGCTGTCAAACCGGCAATAATCAATTATAAATGAACTCTTCCCGCTTGCGCAAATCCGGCTGGAACCGTAGAAGTAGTAAAACTTTTAAGATTACGCTTGAGTTTAAAGCGAGCAGCAGGAACAGCACCAACAACAACAACAACAACAACAAAGGCAACAAACAGGCGTTAGTGAAACATGTATTTAACACAAAGACAACTAACGACATGAACAGACAACTAACAGAAACAAACAGACAAACACTACGAGCTAAGATTCATAGATACAAAAGCAACAAACAAATACTTGTACTAAAACAAAACACCCTCATATTTTCTCAAGCCTAGATTTTCTCAGCCCCAGATCTTCTCAGACCTAGGTTTTCTTATATTTACATTTTCTCATATCCGACTAATTGACGACAAATTGTTGCTCAAATATCAACCCTGGGAATTCAGCATAATATCGACCGCTCACCTGAGCATCATGACAACACAACCAGAACTCGTCAACAACGACTAATAACGCGCCTAAAATAGCCATGGTGGGCGATTTGAGACACACGGCCCTTGAACGCGATCTTTTGTGTTAAGGCTTGGCCTCGGAAACAATGGATCCTTTGACACCCACGCTTCTTTCTTTGTAACAACCAAGGAAATGTTAAAGGGTGTTATAGCGGCTTTGTTGTGTTTAAATGTATACTGGTGCCGCGACGAAGATTAGCGGTTGTGGCTGAAAAGATTCATATTCAAAGACAGTCTAGGATGTAGGGATATTTTTTTTTTAAATATTTAGTTTATTACGTCTCATCGTTGCTGTTGTTACTGTTGTTATTATTCCTATTTTTCATTGTCATCCTCTTCCTCATCCTCTTCTGCTACAGCTTTCTTCTTCTTCTTCTTCTTCTTCTTCGTCGTCGTCTTCTTCTTCTTCTTCTTCTTCTTCTTCTTCTTCTTCTTCTTCTTCTTCTTCTTCTTCTTCTCCTCCTCCTCCTCCTCCCCTCCTCCTCCTCCTCTGGTGTTTTTCTTCATAAACCTTTGTTCTATCGCCTTCCCGCTTCCATTTGTATCCTTCTTTGTGTTTTTTTTCTTCATCCTCCTCCTCCGCCTCTTCCTTTCTTCTCTCCTCTCTCTCTCTCTCCATCTCTCTCTCGTCTCTTCTCTCGCTCCTCTCCTCTGCTCTCTCTCTCTCTCTCTCTCTCTCGCCCTCATCCTCTCTCTCTCTCTTCTCTTCTCTCTCTCTCTCCCTTGCTAATGCTTCTTCTTTTGTTTCTTCTTCCTCTCTGGTTCTTCTTCTTCTCTCTCGTCCTCATCCTTCTTCTCTCCTCTCTCTCTCTCTCTCTCTCTCTCTCTCTGCTACTGATTCTTCTTCTCTTCTTATTCTTCTACCCCCCCCCCCCTCTTTCTTTCTCTGATACTGCTTCTTCGTCCTCTTCCACGTTTTCTTTTCCTCTCTTTATTCTTCTTCTTCCTCTCTCTTCTTCTTCTTTTGTCTCTTCTCTTTCCTCTTCTGCTCTCTTCATCTCTTAGCTCTCTCTTCTTCTTCTTCTTCTTCTCTTCTTCTTCTTCCTACTTACTCACACTGCTACTCTCCTCTCCTCTCTACCGTTTCTTTCTTCTACACATTTCTTCTACTGCTACTTTCCTTCTCCTCTCCCTACCGTTTTCTTCTTCTACATTTCTTCTACTGCTACCTCCTCTCCTCTCCTACCGTTTCTTCTTCTACACATTTCTTCTACTGCTACTTTCCTTCTCCTCTCCTACCGTTTCTTCTTCTACACATTTCTTCTACTGCTACTTTCTCCTCTTCTCCTTCCTACCGTTTCTTCTTCTTACACATTTCTTCTACTGCTACTTTCCTTCTCCTCTCTACCGTTTCTTTCTTCTACACATTCTTCTACTGCTACTTTCCTTCTCCTCTTCTAACGTTTCTCTCTCTTCTACACATTCTTCTACTGCTACTTCCTTCTCCTCTCCTACGTTTCTTCTTCTACACATTTCTTCTACTGCTACTTTCCTTCTCCTCTCCTACGTTTCTTCTTCTACACAATTTCTTCTACTGCTACTTTCCTTCTCCTCTTCTACCGTTTCTTCTTCTACACATTTCTTCTACTGCTACTTTCCTTCTCCTCCTCTCCTACCGATTTTCTCTTCTACACATTTCTTCTACTGCTACTTTCCTTCTCCTCTCCTACGTTTCTTCTTCTACACATTTCTTCTACTGCTACTTTCCTTCTCCTCTCTCTTCTACCGTTCTTCTTCTCTTTCATACATTTCTTCTACTGCTACTTTCCTCCTTCCCTCTCCTACCGTTTTCTCTTCTACACATTCCTTCTACTGCTACTTTCCTTCTCCTCTCCTACCGTTTCTTCTTCTACACATTTCTTCTACTGCTACTTTCCTTCTCCTCTTCTACCGTTTCTTCTTCTACACATTTCTTCTACTGCTACTTTCCTTCTCCTCTCCTACCGTTTCTTCTTCTACACATTTCTTCTACTGCTACTTTCCTTCTCCCCCTACCGTTTCTTCTCTACACATTTCTTCTACTGCTCACTTTCCTTCTCCTCTCCTACCCGTTTCTTCTTCTACACATTTCTTCTACTGCTACTTTCTTCTCCTCTTCTACCGTTTCTTCTTCTACACATTTCTTCTACTGCCTACTCCTTCTCCTCTTCTAACCGTTTCTTCTTCTAACATTTCTTCTACTGCTCTACTTTCCTTCTCCTCTCCTACCGTTTCTTCTTCTACACATTTCTTCTACTGCTACTTTCCTTCTCCTCTCCTACGTTTCTTCTTCTACAAATTTCTTCTACTGCTACTTTTCTTCTCCTCTCCTACCGTTTCTTCTTCTACACATTTCTTCTATACTGCTCTTTCCTCTCTCTCGTCTACCGTTTCTTCTTCTCTACTGCTACTTTCCTTCTCCTCTCCTACCCCCGTTTCTTCTTCTAACATCTACACATTTCTTCTATAGCTACTTTCTCCTCCTCCTCTTCTACCGTTTTCTTCTTCGACATACACATTTCTTCTACTGCTACTTTCCTTCTCCTCTCCTACCGTTTCTTCTTCTACACATTTCTTCTACTGCTACTTTCCTTCTTCTCTCCTACCGTTTCTTCTTCTACACATTTCTTCTACTGCTACTTTCCTTCTCCTCTCCTACGTTTCTTCTTCTACACATTTCTTCTACTGCTACTTTCCTTCTCCTCTCCTACCGTTTTCTTCTTCTACACATTTCTTCTACTGCTACTTTCCTTCTCCTCTTCTACCGTTTCTTCTTCTACACATTTCTTCTACTGCTACTTTCCTTCTCCTCTTCTACCGTTTCTTCTTCTACACATTTCTTCTACTGCTACTTTCCTTCTCCTCTCCTACCGTTTTCTTCTTCTACACATTTCTTCTACTGCTACTTTCTTCTCCTCTCCTACCGTTTCTTCTTCTACACATTTCTTCTACTGCTACTTTCCTTCTCCTCTCCTAACCGTTTCTTCTTCTACACATTTCTTCTACTGCTACTTTCCTTCTCCTCTCCTACCGTTTCTTCTTCTACACATTTCTTCTACTGCTACTTTCCTTCTCCTCTCCTACCGTTTCTTCTTCTACACATTTCTTCTACTGCTACTTTCCTTCTCCTCTTCTACCGTTTCTTCTTCTACACATTTCTTCTACTGCTACTTTCCTTCTCCTCTTCTACCGTTTCTTCTTCTACACATTTCTTCTACTGCTACTTTCCTTCTCCTCTTCTACCGTTTCTTCTTCTACTGCTACTTTCCTTCTCCTCTTCTACCGTTTCTTCTTCTACACATTTCTTCTACTGCTACTTTCCTTCTCCTCTTCTACCGTTTTCTTCTTCTACTGCTACTTTCCTTCTCCTCTCCTACCGTTTCTTCTTCTACACATTTCTTCTACCTGCTACTTTCCTTCTCCTCTCTCTACCGTTTCTTCTTCTACACACATTTCTTCTACTCTTCTGCTACTTTTCTTCTTCTCCTCTCCTACCGTTTCTTCTTCTACACCATTTCTTCTACTGCTACTTTCCTTCTCCTCTTCTAACCGTTTCTTCTTCTACACATTTCTTCTACTGCTACTTTCCTTCTTCTCTTCTACCGTTCCTTCTCCTCTCCTACCGTTTCTTCTCCTCTCCTACAGTGTTTCCTTCTCCTCTTCTACCCGTTTCTTCTTCTACACATTTCTTCTACTGCACTTTCCTTCTCCTCTTCAACCGTTTCTTCTTCTACACATTTCTTATTTCTTCTCCTACTTTCCTTCTCCTCTCTACCGTTTCTTCTTCTACACATTCTTCTACTGCTACTTTCCTTCTCCTCTTCTAACGTTTCTTCTTCTACTGCTACTTTCCTCTCCTCTTCTACCGTTTCTTCTTCTACACATTCTCTTCTACTGCTACTTTCCTTCTCCTCTTCTACCTTTTCTTCTTCTACTGCTACTTTCCTTCTCCTCTCCTACCGTTTCTTCTTCTTCTACACATTTCTTCTACTGCTACTTTCCTTCTCCTCTCCTACCGTTTCTTCTTCTACTACATTTCTTCTACTGCTACTTTTCTTCTCCTCCTCCTACCGTTTCTTCTTCTACACATTTCTTCTACTGCTACTTTCCTTCTCCTCTTCTACCGTTTCTTCTTCTACACATTTCTTCTACTGCTACTTTCCTTCCCTCTTCTACCGTTCCTTCTCCTCTCCTACCGTTTTCTCTCTCTCCTACCGTTCCTTCTCCTCTTCTACCGTTTCTTCTTCTACACATTTCTTCTACTGCTACTTTTCCTTCTCCTCTTCGTACCGTTCCTTCCTCCTCTTCTACCGTTCCTTCTTCTCCTCTTCTACCGTTTTCTTCTTCTACACATTTCTTCTACTGCTACTTTCCTTCTCCTCTTCTACCGTTTCTTTCTTCTACACATTTCTTCTACTGCTACTTTCCTTCTCCTCTCCTACCGTTTCTTCTTCTACCACATTTCTTCTACTAGCTACTTTCCTTCTCCTCTCCTACCGTTTCTTCTTCTTCACACATTTCTTCTACTGCTACTTTCCTTCTCCTCTCCTACCGTTTCTTTTCTACACATTTCTTCTACTGCTACTTTCCTTCTCCTCTCCTACCGTTTCTTCTTCTAACACATTTCTTCTACTGCTACTTTCCTTCTCCTCTCCTACCGTTTTTCTTCTTTACACATTTCTTCTACTGCTACTTTTCCTTCTCCTCTTCTACCGTTTCTTCTTTCTACACATTTCTTCTACTGCTACTTTCCTTCTCCTCTTCTACCGTTTCTTCTTCTACACATTTCTTCTACTGCTACTTTCCTTCTCCTCTTCTACCGTTCTTCTTCTACTGCTACTTTCCTTCTCCTCTTCTACCGTTTCTTCTTCTACTGCTACTTTCCTTCTCCTCTTCTACCGTTTCTTCTTCTACACATTTCTTCTACTGCTACTTTCCTTCTCCTCTTCTCCTCTTCTACCGTTCTCTGTTTTCTTCTTCTACGCTACTTTCCTTCTCCTCTCCTACCGTTTCTTCTTCTACACATTTCTTCTACTGCTACTTTCCTTCTCCTCTCCTACCGTTTCTTCTTCTACACATTTCTTCTACTGCTACTTTTCTTCTCCTCTCCTACCGTTTCTTCTTCTACACATTTCTTCTACTGCTACTTTTCCTTCTCCTCTTCTACCGTTTCTTCTTCTACCACATTTCTTCTACTGCTACTTTCCTTCTCCTCTCTACCGTTCCTTCTCCTCTCCTACCGTTTCTTCTCCTCTCCTACCGTTCCTTCTCCTCTTCTACCGTTTCTCTTCTACACATTTCTTCTACTGCTACTTTTCCTTCTCCTCTTCTACCGTTTCTTCTTCTACACACATTTCTTCTACTGCTACTTTCCTTCTCCTCTTCTACCGTTTCTTCTTCTACTGCTACTTTCCTTCTCCTCTCCTACCGTTTCTTCTTCTACACATTTCTTCTACTGCTACTTTCCTTCTCCTCTCCTACCGTTTCTTCTTCTACACATTTCTTCTACTGCTACTTTTCTTCTCCTCTCCTACCGTTTCTTCTTCTACACATTTCTTCTACTGCTACTTTCCTTCTCCTCTTCTACCGTTTCTTCTTCTACACATTTCTTCTACTGCTACTTTCCTTCTCCTCTTCTACCGTTCCTTCTCCTCTCCTACCGTTTCTTCTCCTCTCCTACCGTTCCTTCTCCTCTTCTACCGTTTCTTCTTCTACACATTTCTTCTACTGCTACTTTCCTTCTCCTCTTCTACCGTTTCTTCTTCTACACATTTCTTCTACTGCTACTTTCCTTCTCCTCTTCTACCGTTTCTTCTTCTACACATTTCTTCTACTGCTACTTTCCTTCTCCTCTTCTACCGTTCCTTCTCCTCTCCTACCGTTTCTTCTCTTCTCTCCTCCTACCGTTCCTTCTCCTCTTCTACCGTTTCTTCTTCTACACATTTCTTCTACTGCTACTTTCCTTCTCCTCTTCTACCGTTTCTTCTTCTTCTTACTGCTACTTTCCTTCTCCCTCTTCTACCGTTTCTTCTTCTACACATTTCTTCTACTGCTACTTTCCTTCTCCTCTTCTACCGTTTCTTCTTCTACTGCTACTTTCCTTCTCCTCTCCTACCGTTTCTTCTTCTACACATTTCTTCTACTGCTACTTTCCTTCTCCTCTCCTACCGTTTCTTCTTCTACACATTTCTTCTACTGCTGCTACTTTTCTTCTCCTCTCCTACCGTTCTTCTTCTTCTACACATTTCTTCTACTGCTACTTTCCTTCTCCTCTTCTACCGTTTTCTTCTTCTACACATTTCTTCTACTGCTACTTTCCTTCTCCTCTTCTACCGTTCCTTCTCCTCTCCTACCGTTTCTTCTCCTCTCCTACCGTTCCTTCTCCTCTTCTACCGTTTCTTCTTCTACACATTTCTTCTACTGCTACTTTCCTTCTCCTCTTCTACCGTTTCTTCTTCTACACATTTCTTCTACTGCTACTTTCCTTCTCCTCTTCTACCGTTTCTTCTTCTACTGCTACTTTCCTTCTCCTCTCCTACCGTTTCTTCTTCTACACATTTCTTCTACTGCTACTTTCCTTCTCCTCTCCTACCGTTTCTTCTTCTACACATTTCTTCTACTGCTACTTTTCTTCTCCTCTCCTACCGTTTCTTCTTCTACACATTTCTTCTACTGCTACTTTCCTTCTCCTCTTCTACCGTTTCTTCTTCTACACATTTCTTCTACTGCTACTTTCCTTCTCCTCTTCTACCGTTCCTTCTCCTCTCCTACCGTTTCTTCTCCTCTCCTACCGTTCCTTCTCCTCTTCTACCGTTTCTTCTTCTACACATTTCTTCTACTGCTACTTTCCTTCTCCTCTTCTACCGTTTCTTCTTCTACACATTTCTTCTACTGCTACTTTTCTTCTCCTCTCCTACCGTTTCTTCTTCTACACATTTCTTCTACTGCTACTTTCCTTCTCCTCTCCTACCGTTTCTTCTTCTACACATTTCTTCTACTGCTACTTTCCTTCTCCTCTCCTACCGTTTCTTCTCCTCTCCTACCGTTCCTTCTCCTCTTCTACCGTCTCTTCTCCTCTTCTACCGTCTCTTCTCCTCTTCTACCGTTTCTTCTTCTACACATTTCTTCTACTGCTACTTTCCTTCTCCTCTTCTACCGTTTCTTCTTCTACACATTTCTTCTACTGCTACTTTTCTTCTCCTCTCCTACCGTTTCTTCTTCTACACATTTCTTCTACTGCTACTTTCCTTCTCCTCTCCTACCGTTTCTTCTTCTACACATTTCTTCTACTGCTACTTTCCTTCTCCTCTTCTACCGTTCTTCTCCTCTTCTTCTAACGTTTCTTCTCCTCTCCTACCGTTCCTTCTCCTCTTCTACCGTTTCTTCTTCTACACATTTCTTCTACTGCTACTTTCCTTCTCCTCTTCTACCGTTTCTTCTTCTACACATTTCTTCTACTGCTACTTTTCTTCTCCTCTCCTACCGTTTCTTCTTCTACACATTTCTTCTACTGCTACTTTCCTTCTCCTCTTCTACCGTTTCTTCTCCTCTTCTACCGTTTCTTCTCCTCTCCTACCGTTCCTTCTCCTCTTCTACCGTTTCTTCTTCTACACATTTCTTCTACTGCTACTTTCCTTCTCCTCTTCTACCGTTTCTTCTTCTACACATTTCTTCTACTGCTACTTTCCTTCTCCTCTTCTACCGTTTCTTCTCCTCTTCTACCGTTTCTTCTCCTCTCCTACCGTTCCTTCTCCTCTTCTCTAATCTACGTTTCTTCTTCTACACATTTCTTCTACTGCTACTTTCCTTCTCCTCTTCTACCGTTTCTTCTTCTACACATTTCTTCTACTGCTACTTTTCTTCTCCTCTCCTACCGTTTCTTCTTCTACACATTTCTTCTACTGCTACTTTCCTTCTCCTCTCCTACCGTTTCTTCTTCTACACATTTCTTCTACTGCTACTTTCCTTCTCCTCTCCTACCGTTTCTTCTCCTCTCCTACCGTTCCTTCTCCTCTTCTACCGTCTCTTCTCCTCTTCTACCGTCTCTTCTCCTCTTCTACCGTTTCTTCTTCTACACATTTCTTCTACTGCTACTTTCCTTCTCCTCTTCTACCGTTTCTTCTTCTACACATTTCTTCTACTGCTACTTTTCTTCTCCTCTCCTACCGTTTCTTCTTCTACACATTTCTTCTACTGCTACTTTCCTTCTCCTCTCCTACCGTTTCTTCTTCTACACATTTCTTCTACTGCTACTTTCCTTCTCCTCTTCTACCGTCTCTTCTCCTCTTCTACCGTTCCTTCTCCTCTCCTACCGTTTCTTCTCCTCTCCTACCGTTTCTTCTCCTCTCCTACCGTTTCTTCTCCTCTCCTACCGTTTCTTCTCCTCTCCTACCGTTTCTTCTCCTCTCCTACCGTTTCTTCTCCTCTCCTACGTTTCTTCTCCTCTCCTACCGTTTCTTCTTCTACACATTTCTTCTACTGCTACTTTTCTTCTCCTCTTCTACCGTTTCTTCTCCTCTCCTACCGTTTCTTCTCCTCTCCTACCGTTTCTTCTCCTCTCCTACCGTTTCTTCTCCTCTCCTACCGTTTCTTCTCCTCTCCTACTGTTTCTTCTTCTCACATTTCTTCTACTGCTACTTTTCTTCTCCTCTCCTACCGTTTTCTTCTTCTACACATTTCTTCTACTGCTACTTTCCTTCTCCTCTTCTACCGTTTCTTCTTCTACACATTTCTTCTACTGCTACTTTCCTTCTCCTCTTCTACCGTTTCTTCTCCTCTCCTACCGTTTCTTCTTCTACACATTTCTTCTACTGCTACTTTTCTTCTCCTCTTCTACCGTTTCTTCTTCTACACATTTCTTCTACTGCTACTTTCCTTCTCCTCTTCTACCGTTTCTTCTTCTACACATTTCTTCTACTGCTACTTTCCTTCTCCTCTTCTACCGTTCCTTCTCCTCTTCTACCGTTTCTTCTTCTACTGCTACTTTTCTTCTCCTCTTCTACCGTTTCTTCTCCTCTTCTACCGTTTCTTCTCCTCTTCTACCGTTTCTTCTCCTCTTCTACCGTTTCTTCTCCTCTCCTACCGTTCCTTCTCCTCTTCTACCGTTTCTTCTCCTCTCCTACCGTTCCTTCTCCTCTTCTACCGTTTCTTCTCCTCTCCTACCGTTCCTTCTCCTCTTCTACCGTTTCTTCTCCTCTCCTACCGTTTCTTCTCCTCTTCTACCGTTTCTTCTCCTCTTCTACCGTCTCTTCTCCTCTTCTACCGTTTCTTCTTCTACACATTTCTTCTACTGCTACTTTCCTTCTCCTCTTCTACCGTTTCTTCTTCTACACATTTCTTCTACTGCTACTTTTCTTCTCCTCTCCTACCGTTTCTTCTTCTACACATTTCTTCTACTGCTACTTTCCTTCTCCTCTCCTACCGTTTCTTCTTCTACACATTTCTTCTACTGCTACTTTCCTTCTCCTCTTCTACCGTCTCTTCTCCTCTTCTACCGTTCCTTCTCCTCTCCTACTCCTACCGTTTCTTCTCCTCTCCTACCGTTTCTTCTCCTCTCCTACCGTTTCTTCTCCTCTCCTACCGTTTCTTCTCCTCTCCTACCGTTTCTTCTCCTCTCCTACCGTTTCTTCTCCTCTCCTACCGTTTCTTCTCCTCTCCTACCGTTTCTTCTTCTACACATTTCTTCTACTGCTACTTTTCTTCTCCTCTTCTACCGTTTCTTCTCCTCTCCTACCGTTTCTTCTCCTCTCCTACCGTTTCTTCTCCTCTCCTACCGTTTCTTCTCCTCTCCTACCGTTTCTTCTCCTCTCCTACCGTTTCTTCTTCTACACATTTCTTCTACTGCTACTTTTCTTCTCCTCTCCTACCGTTTCTTCTTCTACACATTTCTTCTACTGCTACTTTCCTTCTCCCTCTTCTAACCGTTTCTTCTTCTACACATTTCTTCTACTGCTACTTTCCTTCTCCTCTTCTACCGTTTCTTCTCCTCTCCTACCGTTTCTTCTTCTACACATTTCTTCTACTGCTACTTTTCTTCTCCTCTTCTACCGTTTCTTCTTCTACACATTTCTTCTACTGCTACTTTCCTTCTCCTCTTCTACCGTTTCTTCTTCTACACATTTCTTCTACTGCTACTTTCCTTCTCCTCTTCTACCGTTCCTTCTCCTCTTCTACCGTTTCTTCTTCTCTACTGCTACTTTTCTTCTCCTCTCTTACCGTTCTTCTCCTCTTCTACCGTTTCTTCTCCTCTCTTACCGTTCTTCTCCTCTTCTACCGTTTCTTCTCCTCTCCTACCGTTCTTCTCCTCTCCTACCGTTTCTTCTCCTCTCCTAACGTTCTTCTCCTCTTCTACCGTTTCTTCTCCTCTTCTACCGTTTCTTCTCCTCTTCTTAACGTTTCTTCTCACTCTCCTACCGTTCCTTCTCCTCTCCTACGTTCTTCTCCTCTTCTACCGTTTCTTCTCCTCTTCTACCGTTTCTTCTCCTCTTCTACCGTCTCTTCTCCTCTCCTACCGTTTCTTCTCCTCTCCTACCGTTTCTTCTCCTCTCCTACCGTTTCTTCTACTTCTACTACCGTTTCTTCTCCTCTCCTACCGTTCCTTCTCCTCTCCTACGTGTTATACGTTTCTTCTCCTCTTCCGACCGTTTCTTCTCCTCTTCCTACCGTTTCTTCTCCTCTTCTACCGTTTCTTCTCCTCTTCTACCGTTTCTTCTCCTCTTCTACCGTTTCTTCTCCTCTTCTACCGTCTCTTCTCCTCTCCTACCGTTTCTTCTCCTCTCCTACCGTTTCTTCTCCTCTTCTACCGTTCCTTCTCCTCTTCTACCGTTTCTTCTTCTAATGATTCTGCAATTTCTTCTTCTATTAATTTATTAGTTTAAGTATTTTTGGTATTGTTCACCTCTTCCTCTTTCGTCTACTCTTTTTCTCCAGCTCCTATTTTGCCTTCGTTCTCAATCTTGCAACAAGAGGATAAGACATTTTCAGACGTAGGATGAATGATGCTCCTCAAACATCCTAGCTTGTATTGCCTCGGCTATTGTTTATGCCAATGTCTGATTATTTATCTACATATGCTTACCTGTATACAACATATATTTCAACAGTAATAATTTGTTTTTACGAATCACCATATTCTACATCTCCATGAATGTGTATAGTCAAACCTCGGTTTTCGTCAATAATCCGTGCTAACACAATCCCCGAAACCAACGAAAACCGAGATAATTATTTCCATATGAATCAATGTAAATCCAATTAATTCGTTTTAGACACCCCAAAATACATATCAACAAAAAAAAAAACACACACACACACACACATTTTATAGAGAATAAATATAGTGTTTAATACTATTCTTCGGCCCCAGACGTGTCCGAACTCGCACCTTCGCCGTGCCTAGTAACACAATGTATGCCAGTGTGCCTCTTGAATTTTTCAAACCATAATCTGCTAGCCTTTAAATCACTAAGTACACTAGCATTCGTCCCAGTCATTTTCATAATGAGATTGGCAAAAAACAGACTGACCTTTTCACATTTGATTGCCTGTGAAACAGAATCGCCTTCTAAATGTTTTTGATTTATCCAAAGTACTAGTAACTGTTCGACATCTTCAGTTATTTGCGATCTCTGGTTCGTTAGCTCATTTACTTCTTTCGCCACATTAGCCTCCTTTATTGCTTCCCTTTCCGCCACAATGGACTTTATCGTGTATGACGACTTCCGTACATGCGGCCGATTTCAACAATCTTAATGCTGCTTGGCTAAGGGCTTGCGAACGCGGTTTGTGAGCCCGTATACCCGGGTTCGAAACACAGCGGTGCTGGTTTTTTCGAAAAAGGTATAGGAGACGGTACGTTCAGAAAGTAATGGCAAACTACTGAACGTAAAATTTGCCCAGGAATCACAAACAGCGAAAATGCTGGGGTTGACTGCTACGTCCTGTGAAGGACATGCAACTTAATTAATTAATGCTGCTCTCGTTTTTTATTATGACCAAGTAATGCTCACACAACGAAAAACAACTCCAAACTGAGCTGAAGATCACGTGGGTCCTTTTGTTTTCTCAACATTAGCAGCGTGGCCATGTCGGCACATCGACGAAAACCTAGGCAATCTACTAAAACCGAGACCTTATTTTTCGCAAAGAAAATCAACGAAAACCAAAACCGACGAAAACTGAAGGCAACGAAAACAGATGTTTGACTGTATTTTACTGAAGCAGTGGTGTAACTGTGTTGTGGCAATACTCGTGGATTCACCCCTACCACCCCACCCCAAGGTGCATCTCTGTTCGGATTCGACACTGGTAGCAAGCATCGGAGGTTCGGTATTCCGGGAATCTATAGAAGGACCGGTCAAGTAATGAAAAAAAGTAGGTTAATTAAAGGTAGCATTAATGGCAGGTTCGGTAGGGTTAACATTAATTGGATATTCAGTAAAGTTGACATTAATTGGAGTCTCGATAAAGTTAGCGTCAATGGAAGGTTCACGAAAGTAAGCAACAATGGAAATGTCATTAATGTGCTCATAAATAAGAGGTTCCTTAAAGTAAACAACAATGAAAGGTTTATTAATTTAAGCACAAATAAACGGTTCCATAAAGTAAACAACAGTGGAATTGTCATTAATGTAAGCAAACAATAAAGCGGTTACATAAAGTAAACAACAATGAAAGATTCATTATTCAAAAATAAGAAGTTTCATGAAGTAAATAGGCAATGGAATTTTCACTAAAGGTTACAAGAAAATAATAAAAACCATATACAGATATCTAGGTTTGCCCTTATTTAAACTCCTCATTATACTTTTCCTCAAAATGTTATTGCGCGGGTCGTGTTGTGCCTCTTTAGCATTTAAGAGAGCACCAGATTAGATAGTGGGACCTATGAAGAAACCACTTCTTCCAATATGAAAAACAATGGAAACCATTACGTAAAATCACTTAATTCAAACCAAAAAATCACACAAATTATCCATGACATTTCCCAATGGTTGTTCAAACAGCTTCAAATGAGAACAGACATAGTCGTGACAAAAACCCGACTGCTGATTTCGAATGTCATTTATAATTTATTTAGTGGATTTGACGAAGAAAAGTGCGAAGGAGGCGGGGTTGTAATGGGGCGTGATTGCTGTGGTTTTCGTCAAGAATTTGCAATATTTAATGATCCAAAACACACAATCAAATAGACGGATAAATATACAAACGGGTGGAATAACAAACAGACAGACGAACATACAAAAATGGCATACATATTATTTGTCTTTCTTCTGAATATTTGTCTCTCTAACAATATGTTGCACTATTTATTGCCTGGCATATTTCGCTGCATTTCGTCGGGTACATACTGTAGAGTTATATATCACACAAAGTGAATAAATGAAAAATACTTTGGCTAAAATAATTAAAACACATAGTCACAGGTATTAATCGAACGTGGAGCATTTGTTATTCCCACGGTAATTGCAAATTTAAAACGAAATCTTTCTTTTTGCACAAAATCGGTTGGACCCGCGTAATTGATAATGTCTCACTATATTAGAGCAGTCGTTTATTTTTTTGCCGAATACAGTAAACGAAACGCTTTCTTCGCCTGACGAGATGCAGCTTAATTATGTCAGGCAATAAATCGTGCAATATATTGTTTGTGACTTCTATTTTTTAAATTATCTAAGGGAATATATTGTTTTTAAATTTGTCTCTCTGACGATGTGAGTTTCACTGTCTGCTACCATTCATTGCCATATTCAAAAATATGATTAAAATTGGGTGGAAGTGCGGTAAAGCTGTGAAAGTGTAAACAATATAAAATGACACAAAGTAGTGCAGCTTTACATAACAGAATTAAGACACATACAGGACGTTGCGTTTGTGTTTGTGATTATGTTTGTTTGCTGAAGAAGGCTAATCGCCGCAACGTCCTGTATGTGTCTTAATTCTGTTATGTAAAGTTGCACTACTTTGTGTCATTTTATATTGTCTTATTCAACATTTTCTCTGTTCATCACATGGTTTATTTAAGGATAATCCATTATGTTTATTTGTCTTTTCTTTTTAACATTATTCTTTCCTATGAAGTTAGTTAGCTGTTCTCTGATTGTGATTCCTAATTATTCATTGTTTTGTTAGACGCTTTTTCTACTCTGTGTTTAGTTTGTGTAAGAATTGTTCACTATTTTCGTCGAATTAACCAATTTTCCTAATTATTTGAACTGTTAATAGTCCGTTATCTTAATTGTTTTTACTAACTACCATCTATTCTGTTTGCGTCAGTGATTTCCATTGTCTTGTTGATTTAACTTGCTGCCCATTATCGTGTTGGCTTAACAAACTGTCCATTATCTTTTCGGTTTAACAACTCAATTATTTTATTTTCCCTTTAACAAACAGTCCATTGTCTTTTATTTTTACACATTGTCCATTATTTGCTTTCTGGTTCAACACACTGTCCATTATCTTGTTAATTTACCGAACTGTTCATTATTTATTGTTTTAACAAACTATCAGTTATTTTTTCCCTTTAGCAAACTGTCCATTACCTTTTTGTTTTAACAAATTGTTTATTATTTGTTTTTGGTTTAACAAACTGTCCGGTAGCTTTTTTGTCTTGTAACAAACTGTCCATTATTTTTGTGGTTAAACTAACTACCCACGATCATGTTGTCTGAATTAACTGCGCACTGTCATACGATACAAACCAGCGGTGACAAAGATGTGCTCTGATACTCACTTCCTCCTGTGTCTTGTGACGATAACAATGATGAGAATGGCGAGGGTGGCCAACAGGATAGAGCACAGCACCAGGGTGATGATGAGAATCAGGTACGGCAAGCTATCTGAAAGAGAAGATACAAACATTTCAGGATGAATCTTGCAGGCATATTACTGAATGTTTTTTTTTGTTAACGATTGGCGCGCTAGCGAAGTTGATTGCAGTTCCACTGGTAATGCCACGATTAACGTCATGCGCGGGTTTGAAGCCTGGCTCGTCATTTGCCACAGTGAGAGAATGATTGGTCATCTATTCCTCCCTTCTCTATTCTACCAAATGTGATGGTGTTATCACATAGCAGAACCAAAGCAGGTAACGGCTACAGGGACAAATAAACAAACAAACAAACAAATAAACACATAAATAAACAAACAAACAAGTTATGTCGACAGATGACATTGCATATTGAGCATTCCCATGCGTGCTAAATCCTCCGATGGAACATTCATCTCAAAGAGTGTATGCTCAATGTTCCCATCAGATATGGTTAATCTCCTCTCTTGACGTGAAAGAAGGCATCGAGGATCTTCACGAGGCTTGACTCTCAGTTGGACTAGCGTCGGAACCTCGTCAGTATTCGCCGACCGACACCGTACTGCATAGACTATTTCTTAAAAAATCACGTAAAAGTCGACAGGGTCGACTTCATTGCACCGGGTTTTTATCCCATATGATTCAGTCTCTTTCCGCAGCGCGTAAAGCACGAACTCCGTGGCTCCAGCGACCATCCGCAAGAGTCTCCGAAAAACAATCACTCATGAACCGAAGGACGCGGCCCGGAATCGAACCCACAACCTTCGGAGCCCGAGTCAGACGGCTTGACTAATTCGCCACGGAGTCTCCCGAAATATATCTGCCCTGTCCATGCTTCTTCCCGTTTGTAATGCTACGCTAGTTGCCAGTTGGTCTGCGCCTTCATTACCTTTAACCCCGGCATGCTCCGGTGCGTACATCCAGGTGAGTGAAGAGAAACGGGACTTCCCAATGCTGTCTATCTATTTGGAGCGGAGACTGCCGGGCCGGTTGCGACTTTCTGCATCTTCATGGAGCCTGAGATTATTATCACGTGTGTGGCTGCTTGTTGTGCTGCCCATGCGAGTGTCCTGTATGCAGCAGCCATCTCTAAAGTTTGGCTTGGTGTAGATATCTGAAACACGGCTCTTTCCGCTTTGATTATTTCCTCCATCCTGTGTGCTGTGTACGTCACGCTGACTTTGAACTTCACTTCGCGGACCCGTCTGTGTAGATTTTAAGTCCCTAATGTTGGTAGGTTTCTAAGTGTGTGTCTCTGTCGGCCTACCCATCTCATTGCCTGATTAAATGTGTGTCTGTCGGTTTGTGTGCTTGCCTGATGTCTTCCGATCAGTTTACACGATGCCTGTTAGTCTGTTTCCCGCCCGCCTTACCATCACTCATTTTCTTGCCAGCCTGTGTGTACATATATATATATGTATGTATGTATGTGTTTTTTTTTTTCCTTTTCTGTATAGTTATATACCCATTATAAAGGCGCAGGTATTTCCGCAACACTTGTCATCAGACGAAGAGGCTTTGTTCATGGCTTTCTCTCGAGTCTGGATCGACACCTGAAGCGTTAAGGGGTGGCACCAGATATCTAGATTAGGACTCGAACTCACATCTTTATTTTCACTGATAAAAGCTCTTTCCATTGTGCTAATTCGGCTAGGTGGGTATATAGGTAGGCAGATACGCAGACAGGCAGGCAGGTTAGTAGTCAGACAGACAGACAGACAGACAGACAGACAGACAGACAGGCAGGCAGGTGAGTAGTTAGACAGACAGACAGACAGACAGACAGACAGACTTACTATTTGCGCCTGGATCCACGCAGTCGTCTCCCTTACACTGCTCCGGCATTGTGTAGTTCTCGGAGGTGACCTAAATTGCAGAAGACACACACAGTTAACTACATCAAACATACAGCTCCTGTTCAGTTAGCACTTACACGCTTGTAGTGTGAACTGTCTGTGAGTGTCCACACATTTTCTCCTCAGTGGGGCTACCGCAAGAACTCTCACTCCGCGAGGCTCTCAAACGCGTCAACAATCATCATCACCATTATCATCATCATGTGCCATGCCGATAGGCGTCGGCTGTCATCTTTCGCTGCCTCGCACGGTCACAAGTGTCGTGGATCAGCTCCGTAGTTTTGTTTCGACCATGCCATGTGGTCAATTCATCCAGATATTTACTTCTCTGCCCTCCTCTTGTTCTCTTCCCCTCAATCATGCGAGTTGTCACCAAGTTCTCTCATTTTTTTCTTCTTATAACATGTCCAAAAAATGGTGACTGCTTACGTCTAATTTCTCTAATCAGTTTACGGTTTTCATGTATTTCTTGTGGCATTTGCTCATTGGTTTTTTCTGTCTGTCCATGGTATTCCTTGCATTTTCCTCAGAAACCACATTTCCACAGCCATCATATGTTTTTCAGCTTGTCTGCTTATTGTCCACGCTTCACATCCATTAAAAAGTACACTACAAGTACTATGTAGCACTTCAACTCTCATTTTCTAGTTGCAATCTACATAGATTACCAACTAATACAGATGTACAGACAAAATGGGAGCAGAAGAGGAGGCCGACGATGTAAACGATGGACAGAGAGAATAACAGTCCATGGGAATCTCGATATATGAAGCCCATAAACGGGCACTCTCCCGCTGTTTATGCTTCACCTCGACACCGCAAAGTACAAGAGAAACAAGATGAGATGGGATGAGAATTGTCATCTTTTGATTGGTCAGTGTGTTTCCCATCTGGCAACAATATGGTCTCCTAAAATTACACCAGGAAGACACTGTGGCCGAAAGGACAATCGAAATAGCGCCACCATCTAGACGGCACCACGATGCGCACGGATGATGCGGTCTCTGTGACCACCATGCATGCGGATGATGCGATCGTTTCCTGGGATAACAGTGCACAATGATGATGCTGCCAGTAGTTGGGATCACAGTCATCATCATCAAGTGCCGTGCCGGCTGGCGTAGGCGTTCATGGCTCTCCATAGATCTCGGTCTTTGGTTTTCTGGATCAACTCTGCTGCTGATATTCCTCCATGCCACCTTCTCAATCCATCCAGCATCTCTTCTCTTGGTCTACCTCTGCCTCTCTTCCCCTCGATCTTTCTAGTTGTTACGATGTTCTCCAAAGCCTCTCTTCTCATCACATGACCGAAGAAAGATGTTTGTCTCCGTCTTATTGTTGTATATAATGTTCTAGTTTCGTTAGCCTGTTTCAGGCAGTCGTCGTTAGTTACTCTGGCAGTCCAAGGAATTCGCAACATTCGTCTCAGGAACCACATCTCTGTTGCTTCTAATTTCTTCTTAATTTGTTCATTTACATTCCAAGATTCACTGCCATACAGCAAAACTGGTTCTACATAGCATTTCAGCACTCTCTTTCTTACATTCAGTGATAGTGACTTATTGCATAAGATACTCTTCATTTTCTGAAATGCGGCTTTTGCCTGCCCTATTCTGCTCCTAATCTCTGTTGTACATCTTCCATCTGATGTTATAAATGCCCCTAGGTATCTAAAATTATCAACTTGGTTAAGGATTTTCCCTTCTATTTCTATGTCACATTTTGGTGTCACCATTTTCTTTGATATTACCATTGTTACTGTTTTCTTGATATTCAAGGAGAGTCCTTTCCTTGCACTCTCTGTTACTACAACGTCTAATAATTGTTGTAGGTCTGTTGAATTATCCGCCACCAATACTGTGTCATCTGCATAGCGTATATTATTTATATTATAACCTCCAACTAGTATTCCTGGCATCTCTTTGATCTCTCTCATTATTACTTCGCTATACAGGGAGAAAAGATCTGGTGACAAGACACACCCTTGTCGTACTCCTAGCTTTATCTGTTCGTAACTACCCTCTTTATTTCCCATTTTAATTGCTGCTACTTGGTTACAGTAAATATTCTTTATTATTCTTAAATCTTTTCCATCAGTGTTGATATCTTCCAACATTTTAATCAGTTCATCATGTTTTACTTTATCAAATGCCTTAGTATAATCTATGAAGCACAAATATATGTCTCTCTGTTTCTCTATTGACCTTTCTATTAGTGTCCGCAATGTATAAATTGCATTGTTTGTGCCCTTTCCTTCCACAAATCCATACTGTTCTTCACTAATTTCCATTTTTATTTTCTTTTTGGTTCTTCTCATTATGATTCTGAGAAGAAGCTTAGTGATATGGTTTATAAGGTTAATTGTACGAAAATCTTCACAATCAATTGCTCCTGGTCTTTTTGGTATATAGCTATAAATACAGATTTCAGAATATCACTGTGTAAATATCCACTGCTGTAAATATCATTCAACATTTTGGTTAATATATCTACTCCAAATTCTCCCAATACTTCTAATTCTTCTATTGTGATTTCATCTGGCCCAGCTGTTTTTCCTTTCTTCATACGTTTCATAGCGTCAGCGACTTCTTCTTTCAGAATAGTTGGACCTTCTAAGTTACTATCTTCTGTTAATTCTGCCTTTTCTCCTTCATATAATTCTCTTATATACTCATTCCACCTCTTCATTATAGCATCTTCCTCTAATATTATCTTTCCTGTTTTTGATTTCAAACACCCTGTATTTATTCTTATTTTTTTTTCCTGTAAGCTCACTGATTTGTCTGTGCATATTTTTTGTATCTTTAATGGAATTTAATTCAATTTTTTTGCATTGCTCGTTTAACCAACTTTCTTTAGCCTTCCCACATTTATCTTTTATTTCTTTATTTATCTTAGCGTATTCTTGTTTGTCATTTTTACACTGTTTTCTTTTGTCCATCAGTTTTAAGATATCTTCATTCATCCATTTTTTCTTAGCTATTTTGCCTCTCTCCGGTAATACTTCTTTGCTAGTTTGATGAATGGAGTCCCTTAACATTTCCCATTGTTCATCTATACTCTGTATTTTAGTTATTGCATTGTACCTATTTTTCACAGTCACTCTGTATTGTTCGTGCATTTCTTTATCTATTTTCAGAACCTCTTTATTAAGTCTCACGTTCTTAACCATTTTTTTCCCCTCTCATTAATCTTACTTTTATTTGTCCACATAGTGGTACATGATCACTATTACAGTCAGCACCAGGCATTGTCTTTACATTAATTAAAGCATTTCTAAATCTTTTATTAATTAGTATGTAGTCAATTTGGTTGCGTATTTTCTTATCAGGGCTTATCCATGTATACAGTCGTCTTTTATGGTGTTTAAACCATGTGTTTCCAATTATCATATCATTGATATTTGCCCATTCTATTAGCTTTTCCCCTCTTTCATTTCTTGTACCTAAACCATAATTCCCCACTACATCCTCCATTTTTCCCTTTCCTACTTTTGCATTAAAATCACCAATTATTATCTTTATTTCTTGTGATCCAATTTGAGCCATCGCCATTTCTATTTCGTCGTAAAAGTGTTGTATTTCTTCATCACTACTGCTTGCTGTTGGTGCATATACTTGTATAATATTTATGTCTATTGGTTTGCCTTTGATTTTTACCATAATAACTCTATCTGAAATACACCAGTATCCATTAATTGACTTGGCTGTTTTTTCGTCTAATATTATTCCTACACCTTTTTCATGTGTACACACAGTGCACAATAATAATGACACTAGTAGTTGGGATCACAGTGCACAATGATGATGCCGCCAGTAGATGGGATCACAATGCACAATGATGATGCCAGAGAGATGATATTTGGCCAACAGGAGGGATTATTCAAGACTTGGCTTGACTTGGCCAGAGAGATGACATTTGGCCAAGAGGAGGAAAAATTCAAGACTTGCCTTGAATGAGCCAGAGAGATGATATTTGGCCAACAGGAGGGATCATTCAAGACTTGCCTTGACTTGGCCAGAGAGATGACATTTGGTCAACAGGATGGATCATTGAAGACTTGCCTTGACTTGGCCAGAGAGATGACATTTGGCCAACAGGAGGGATCATTCAAGACTTGCCTTGACTTGGCCAGAGAGATGACATTTGGTCAACAGGAGTGATCCTTCGAGACAAACTCTTGGAGAGTGGTAAAGACCTCCGACAAACAGTTCTCTTTGTGATCCATGTATTAGCTGACGTACATCACACGTTGATTGTTGAAGAAAAAGAAACAACTGGTGCAACCAATTCTGGATCTGACAATCCCAGTTCTGGTCTCTCAGTTCTCTTTCTCTTCCTCAGTGATAATCATTTTCAGCGTTATCCTTTGCCTCCTCTTCTTTCGTTTATGTTCTCCTCCCCATCCTGCGTCTCCTCATTCTTCTTCTTCTTCTTCTTCTTCTTCTTCTTCTTCTTCTTCTTCTTCTTCTTCTTCTTTCTTCTTCTTCTTCTTCTGCTGCTGCTGCTGCTGCTGCTGATTCTGCTGCTGCTGCTGCTTCGTCTTCCTCTTCTTTCCCACTCCCCCCGCCCCTACCCCCTCCTCCTCCTGCTTCTTTACTGATGCTGCTTCATCATCCTCTTTTCTTTTCTCCTCCTCCTCTACCCCCTCGTAGCAGGTTCCCCTTATTTCTTTCACGATACACTTCCCAGTGGTTGTGCATTATCTATAAGGATACCTTTCCCTCACAATCGTCCCTCTTCCGCCTCACCGTGTCTTCCCCTATGTCATCTTCCACACAAGCGCCCTTCCGGAAAATGTCGCGGCTTCATGTCCAGACAAAAAAAAAAAAAAACCGGGTCTGGAGTGCCGATGTCACAGCGGGAGGGCGGACAAATCAGGCATGAGTGCATCGATTATTCCTGTCAGCATTTAGCACGGGAATCAGTTCTGATAAAGGGAAAGTAAAGTTACTCACTCCCGCGGTAGATTCTGCCCTAGAGTGTTGAGTATTAGACTTTCACAGAGATTAGGCAATAGTATAAAGACGTGAGTGTTCTGTATCCATTATATTTCTCGAATGTGGCTAGCTATAGCAGATGGTACCAGAGCATTCTTGTGAGGTGGCCAAACCATTTCATCTGTTGTTCTTTAGTGAAGTGCATGCCTGGTTTCATACCTAGTCTTGTCATTACCTCATTCTTAATTCTCTCTCTCTCTCTCTCTCTCTCTCTCTCTCTCTCTCTCTCTCTCTCTCTCTCTCTTTCTCTCTCTCTCTCTCTATCTCTCTCTCACTCTCTCTCTCTCTCACGGTTACAATCGCAGCTCTTCTAAGACATCACATATCTCTCTCTCTCTCTCTCTCTCTCTCTCTCTCTCTCTCTCTCTCTCCCTCTCTCTCTCTCTCTCTCTCTCTCTCTCTCTCTCTCACGGTTACAATCGCAGCTCTTCTAAGACATCACATCTCTCTCTCTCTCTCTCTCTCTCTCTCTCTCTCTCTCTCTCTCTCTCTCTCTCTCTCTCTCACGGTTACCCCTGCAGCTCTAAGACATCACATCTCTGTTGTTATGAATCTGCGCTCATTATTTGCAGTAAGCGTTCATGTTTGACACTCGTTGCATTATGTTGGCCAACTAATAATTCTTATGAGCTTTGAGAGTACTTATGGGTGCCTTTCTATGGGACAGAAGTGATGATAGTTGTCCCAGTATCCGATTTGCCTTCGCACAACGTATAATAAACAATATAATCATTGCACTACTGGTTGTTTAAGCGTGAACTATTTTGCTGGCAGGCAGGCGCATTAATCTGTATGCTACAGTTCTTCTTTCTCCATTTTGTCCTCTTTATGGTATAGAACCTCACGAGACTCACTCCAAGCTGTCTTATCTTTTGCTATCTCCTGCAGCTTGCATGCCCGATATGATTAATTGATGTTTCCATTTCTCTATTCCTTGTATTTTTAGGTCTACCACTATTTTATTTGCGCTGTGGGTCCGGAGTAAAAAAAAAATAAAAAAATTGTGTTGCGTATCCCTTACGGGACGTTGCAGTCAACACCAGCATTTTCAGCTGCTGTTGATGTACTAGGCAAGTGTTACGTTCAGTAGTTTGCCATTGCTTTCTGAACGACCGGCCCCTATACCTTTTTCGAAAAAACCAGCATCGCCGTGTTTCGAACCCGGGTATACGGGCTCACAAACCGCGTTCGCAAGCCCTTAGCCGGAGTTAAGCATTTTCTAATTATATTCTCAGGTTTTCTCAGTGTGTGTCCAATCCGGCACTATTCTTCCCTGATCATAGTTTATCTACAGTGCAGACCGGATAAGGCGAACTCACCTGGGACACAAAAAATAGTTCTTCTTATCGGAAGTTCCTCTTATAAGAGTTCAAGCATATCATCACCATGTGCCATGCCGGTAACCGTGGGCGGTCATGTCTCGACATCTCACTCGATCACCAGAGTCGTGGGCCAGCTCGGTTTTCTTGTCTCGACCATGCCACGTGGTCAAGCCATCCACATATTTACTTTTCTGCCTTTCTCTTGTTCTTTCCCTCTCAATGTTGCCAGTTGTCACAAAGTTCTCCAATTTATTTCTTCTCATAACGTGACCAAAACATTGTGACTGTCTACGTCTAATTTCTCTAATCAGTTTACGATTTTCATTTGTTTCTTGTAGGACTTGGTCATTGGTTTTTCTGTCTGTCCATGGTATTCTTTGCATTTTCCTCAGAAACCACATTTCCACAGCCATCAGCTGTTTTTTCAGCCTGTTTGCTCATTGTACACACTTCACATTCATACTAAAGCACAGGCTCTGTGAAGCACCTCGACACTTTTTTTTCAAGCATATAGTAATGCATTTACAATATATAATACAATAGTGTTTTACACAATAGAAATTCGCCACATCCGAGATCGCCTTAAACGGTTTGCACTATATCTGGCTGTCTATATATCTATCTATCTACCTACGTCCGTCCGTCACCACTCACCCAATCCCACCCTCCCATCAATAAATAAATCTATCTATCTATCTATCTATCTATCTATCTATCTATCTATCTATCTATCTATCTATCTATCTATCTATCTATCTATCTATCTATCGGTCGGTCGGTCGGTCGGTCGGTCGGGCGGTCGGTCTGTCTGTCTGTCTGTCTGTCTGTCTGTCTGTCTGTCTGTCTGTCTGTCTGTCTGTCTGTCTGTCTGTCTATCTATCTAATCTATCTATCTAAACGTCCGTCCGTCATGTCCTCCATCCATCTACCCACCCAACCACCAACCCACCCACCCACCCGTCTGTCTGTCTGTCGTCTGTCTGTCTGTCACTCTGTCTGTCACTCTGTCTGCCTGCCTGTATCTCCGTGTATCTAATCTGGATGTTTGTCTATCCGTGTATCTATCTGTCTATGTGTGTACCTCTCTTACTAATTACTTAACTAAATACTTACCTGTCAATGCGTCAGTCTCTCTGCTTCTCACAATAGATAATTGATGATCGAAAGATAAGTGATTGGAAGGGCCAAAAGTAATACGGGCCTTTGAAAATAAAGTTCGCTCGTTCTGTCTGTCTATACATCTACTCACTGAAGTCCAACTCTCTGCTTGAATAAGCATCATGGCCCACTAGCCATATCTTTGCCTAGCTTTGTGTATCTCCATTCCACTCCCTCCTCCTTTATCTCCGTTTTCTCACTCTCTCCCTCTCTCTCTCTCTCTCTCTCTCTCTCTCTCTCTCTCTCTCTCTCTCTCTCTCCCACTCATTCTCACTCCACTCATTCTCACTCTCCCACTCATTCTTTCCATCACTATCTCTCTCTCTCTCTCTCTCTCTCTCTCTCTCTCTCTCTCTCTCTCTCTCTCTCTCTCTCTCTCTTTCACTCTCACCCTCTCATTTTTATCAATCTCTCTCTCACCCTGTCTTTCACCCTTTCTCTCACACGCTTACTCCCTCTTTTTTTTTATCTCTCTCATACTCTCACTCTCTTTCTCAATCTCACTCTCGCGTACCCCTCCACTCCCACTTCACACTCTATATCTCACCCCACAAACACGGCTAATGATCGCAATTAAACACAAGGCACGATCTTGACACCACGTACTACAAAAATCTGGAAACTGTTGAATGAACACACACAATCTGATTCCCTCACGGGAATACGGGTTGCCAGCGTGCCCAACTTCTGGAAAATCCGAGACTTGGCTAAATTTGCCGGAGGCTGGGTTTTATTTGAAGTAGTTGGGTTTTCCTGTTTCAGATAATTTGTAAACCAATTTTGATAACCAAAGCTTCTTATTGATACCAGACGTTTAATCCGATGGTTATACTTAAGTTTTGTTTAGAAATTGCGACTTTTAAAAATTGTGCCTACATTTTGTTTTGTCATTTTGACCTGTTTTACTTCCTTTAGTGATTTCTTCATGCCACAAGCAGACCGAACGACAGACAAACATGCAAATAATTAGACAGACAGATAGATGACCAACAGATAAATAGACAGACAGATTGGTAGACAGACAAGCATATGAATGAAAGTAGACAGTCAGACAGACAGAATTGCTGGCAGACAGACAAGCTGATAGAGACAGATAGACATTCATTTGTTGCTTGAATGGTGCGTGGAGTATTAAAAAGCTTGACTGGCAGAATGACTAATTGATTATTTGATTGACTGGGTAAAAAAGTAACTATTTAATTATTTACAGGCTCTCTGTTGTGTTGATTGATTGATTGATTCATATGAAACCATTAAAGATATGAAATAAGAATTTGACGTCTATCTGGACTCATTGATCAGTGTGATTAATTGAGTCACTCATTTGTTGATTGTTTGATTGATTGATTGGGCCACTCGTTTGTTGATGCATTGATTGCGCATAATGGACTGCCTACAATCAATATGCAACAGAAAATGTGTTCTGTTTAAATACATATCAAGAATAATGTTTCATCACTACAAAACTAACTCATGGCACATCACTACAATCCTGAATTGCGCACATCATACAACTATAAATCAGGTACATCACTACAATCCTGAGTCGTGGCGAATCACTACAAT
Organism: Cepaea nemoralis; assembly: GCA_014155875.1. Lineage (NCBI taxonomy): Eukaryota > Metazoa > Mollusca > Gastropoda > Stylommatophora > Helicidae > Cepaea > Cepaea nemoralis. The sequence goes on along the minus strand of JACEFZ010017920.1, from coordinate 101,756 downwards.
CATGAGTCATGGTACATCACTATAATCATAATCATTGTAGTACATAACTACAATCCTGAATCATGTTGCACCACTACAATCCCGAATCCTGATGCATCACTACAATCCTGAATCCTGATGCATCACTACAAATCTCAATCCTGATGCATCAGTGCAAATCTGAATACTGATGCATCACTACAAACTTGAATCCTGATGCATCACAAAATCCTGAATCCTGATGCATCACTACAATCCTGATTCATCACTATAATGCTGATGCAACACTACAAAAATGAATCCTGATGCATCACTACAATCCTGATGCAACACTACAAAACTGAATCCTAACGCATCACTACAATCCTGATGCATTACTACAACGCTATGCATCACTACAATCTACATGCATCATTACAATTCGGGTGCATCATTACAATCCTGATATATCACTACAATCCTGACTCATCACTACAATCCTGGTGCATCACTGCAATCCTTATGCATCCTACAATTTTATTGCATCACTACAATCCTGATGCTTCACTATAATCCTGATGAATCACTACAATCCTGATGCATCACTACAATCCTGATGTAGCTCTACAATCCCGAAGCATCACTACAATACTGATGCGTCATTACAAACCTGAATCCTGATGGATGCATCACTATGATGCTACTAAAATCCTGATGCATCACTATTACCCAATGCATCACTACAATCTTGAATTATGGTGCATCACTACAATCCCGATGCATTACACAATCCTGATGCATTACTACTATCCTAATGCATCACTACAATCCTGAAGCATCACTACAATCCTGATGCATCACTACAATCCTGATGCATCACTACAATCTTGAATCCTGACGCATTACTACAGTCCATATGCATCACTATAATCCTGATGCATTACTACAACCCTGATGCACCACAACTATCGTGATACGTCACTATAATCCTGATGCATTACAACAATCTTGATGTCTTACAATAATAATGCATCACCACAAACGCGAATCCTGATGAATGCATCACTACGATGCAACTACAACCCTTATGCATCACTACAATCCTGATTAATCACTACAATCCTGAAGCATCACTACAATCATGATTAATCACTACAATACTGATGCATCACTACAAACATGAATCCTGATGAATGCACAACTACAATCATGAGGCATCACTACAATCATGATTAATCACTACAATCCTGATGCATTACTACAATCCTGATGTATCACTACAATCCTGATTAATCACTGCAATCTTGAATCCTGGTTCATCACTACCATCCTGATTCTACAAACCAAACCGTATTTCAATTCAATGGGGAAAACAGGGGGGAAAGGGGGCGTGTAATGGGTGATAATTGATATGTAAGTGCACTTGCTTTTTGACGTCTGATTTAGATTTCTATGTCTGTTCTGCCGCCTTTTGTGAACACACTTCCAAGATATGTGAATTCTTTAACTTGTTTCTGAGAAGTACTACTTATCAGTATGCTTAGTGGACCAGGAGATCTGCTGACTTGCATTACTTCAGTTATGGCTGTATTTATATGCATATTGTATCTGCTGCATGTTGAACTCAGCTTCAATTCATTGAATCAAAGCGTCTTTCAAAGTAATTAATCGAAGCGTACTTCAATGCGATGTAGGAAGTGTGCTTCAGTGCGATGAAGGAAGTGTATTTCAATGCATTGTGGGAAGTGTACTTCGTAATCAGCGGGGAAAGTTAGTTTCTTCTTCTTCTTCTTCTTCTTCTTCTTCTTCTTCTTCTTCTTCTTCTTCTTCTTCTTCTTCTTCTTCTTCTTCTTCTTCTTCTTCTTCTTCTTCTTCTTCTCATCTTCCTCCTCCACCTCCTCATCCTCCATCTACTACTACTACTACTACTACTACTACTACTACTACTACTACTACTACTACTACTACTACTACTACTACTACTACTACTACTATTACTACTACTACTACTACTACTACTACTACTACTACTACTACTACTACTACTACTGCTACTACTACTACTACTACTGCTGCTGCTGCTGCTACTGCTGCTACTACTACTACTATTACTACTACTACTACTACTATTATTACTACTACTACTACTACTACTACTACTACTACTACTACTATTACTACTACTACTACTACTACTACTACTACTATTACTACTACTACTACTACTACTACTACTACTGCTGCTGCTGCTGCTACTACTACTACTACTACTACTATTACTACTACTACTACTACTATTACTACTACTACTACTACTACTACTACTACTACTACTACTACTACTACTGCTGCTGCTGCTACTACTACTAATACTACCGCCGCTGCTGCCGCCGCCACCAGCACCAGCACCACCACCACTACCACTACCACCACTACTACTACTACTATTACTACTACTACTACTACTACTACTACTACTACTACTACTACTACTACTACTACTACTACTACTACCCCTGCTGCTGCTGCTGTGCTACTACTACTACTACTACTACTATTACTACTCCTGCTGCTGCTGCTGGTGCTACTACTACTACTACTACTACTACTACTACTACTACTACTACTACTACTACTACTACTACTACTACTACTACTACTACTACTACTACTACTACTACTACTACTACTACTACTACTACTCCTGCTGCTGCTGCTGGTGCTACTACTACTACTATATTATTCATCCCTGTTTCAAATTTTCTTCTCTGTGTGTTGTTAGGTTTACCCTTTTCGTTCGAAGCACAGCTGCGGGCGATTGGGCAGCAGACCGCCTTGCGTTGGTTTCCACACACAGGTATAAGTGCCGATATGTCAGAAAGCAATGGCAAACTTCTGAAAGTAAACTTGCCACAAATCACAAACAGTCGAAAAATGTTGAGGTTGACTGCGACATCCTGTAAAGGATATGCAACTAACTTAACTGTTTCGTTTTCCATGTAGGAAAGATTGTCTATTTATGATATTATTGGGTTTTCTTTCCCCATGTGTGTCCTACCCAACGCTAAGGTTTTCTCCTCATATCTTGATTCTCTGGAATCTGTCTGCCTCCTTCCATAAGCTGTCCATTAGTGAGGCTGTCATACCCGTTCAGTCCCACAATTCTTCGCCGACATCGGCTAATGGTCGTTTGTAGTTTATTAGTATTGATTTTATCGTTCTCAGAGTTTATAATCCACACAGCAGGACTGATTTAACCTTCTAGTTAAATGTTGTCAGTTTGTTACTAGGTTTATTATTTTTAACATTTCTTATTTGGCATTTTTAATAGCTGAATTGGAGTCAACTTTTGTAGAAAAAGAGTACCTTCAAAACCGAACTGAACTCATTTTTTTTTTTGCCTTCTTGACAACGAAGAGTTGTGTTTTAATATTATTTTATAATTTCATGTTGTTTTTTTTTTTCTTCTTTAGATCTGTTTGTGTTGTCCCGTACCTGGTGAAGATTTTTATAATCGAAACGACGTTTGTTCTGTCCTAGAATGTTTATTTTTATTTTATTATTATATATTTTTTGGATTGTCTCTTTCACTCTGTGATTTATGTTCACCTTTATGGAGTCCTTTGTAAGGTATGTATACTGTGTCCGTGTCTTGTATGTCTCATCTTTTTGCTGGAGCTATGAACACCTAACTGTTTGTATTTTCTATTCTTTATCGTCATTTGTCCAATATGTTTGTTTGTTTGGTGTTTTGGACGTAATTGCGTTGTGTCAGTTAACAGCAGACCTGTGATAGTTTCACCTTTCGGTCGACACATCCGACTACTGTGGGTGTTTGTTGATCCGGTTTGCCTTCCTGATTGTTACTGAGTTTAATTTCTGTTGACATGCAAAATGTTACTAGTACTTTGAAAGCGGCTCTTGTATTTTGTATCCTTATTGTTATATCACTGCCTGTTTCCTGATCTGTGTCCTATTGTTACCTAACCATGTGTATGATTCCACCGCTTGAAGTGAGGTATCACCAAGGAAGTCACGCCTTGAAGTGAGGTATCACCAAGGAAATCACCCCTTGAAGTGTGGTATCACCAAGGAAATCATATCTTGAAGTGAGGTATCACCAAGGAAATCACCTTTTGAAGTGAGGTATCATCAAGGAAGTAACCTCTTGAAGTGAGGTATCACCAAGGAAATCACCCCTTGAAGTGAGGTATCACCAAGGAAGTAACCCCTTGAAGTGAGGTATCACTAAGGAAGTAACCTCTTGAAGTGAGGTATCAGCAAGGAAGTAATCTCTTCAAGTCAGGTATCACCAAGGAAGTAACCCCTTGAAGTGAGGTATCACTAAGGAAGTAACCTCTTGAAGTGAGGTATCACCAAGGAAGTAATCTCTTCAAGTCAGGTATCACCAAGGAAGTAATCTCTTGAAGTGAGGTACCACCAAGGAAGTAATCTCTTGAAGTGAGGTATCACCAAGGAAATCACCTCTTGAAGTTAGGTATCACCAAAGAAGTAACATCTTGAAGTGAGGTGTCACCAAAGAAACCACCTCTTGAAGTGAGGTACCACCAAGAAAACCAAGTCTTGAAGTGAGGTATCACCAAGGAAACCATCTCTTGAAGTGAGGTATCACCAAGGACATCTGAATATCATTTGTTTGATTTATCTCCATTACCCTTCTAGGGACTGTAGCGAACGGGTTACGAATGTAATTCGCAATCCCGCACACTATGTTCGAAACGCAGCTTCGGCTAGTGGCTAGTGAAAAGAAGGTATGGGGATGTCCATGGGTGCAGTTCGACTAAAACATACTGGCATTCTGTCGAGGACTGGCTACCTCAACAAGGTATTGTCAGACAACGCACCCTCCATACAATCAACACACATTTAAAAATAAAAAGTAGTGTGGGAAAATTCTGCTGCATCCGCTTCCAGCCCCGTCTTAGCCCAGGGTGATTTTTCTGAGCAGCGGTCATCTAAAAGCTCATCTGGGTGTTAAACATTTCGCGGATGCTGCAGATGTTGAAAATGAAGTTCGAATGTAACTGAGAAAGTACAGAGGGCATTTCTATGCTATAGGTATCGTATAGAGTAGAGCTTGTGATATGTTTAGAGCATGTGATATGCATAGAGTTTAGCATGTGATATTCACAGAGTAGGGCATGTCATTTGTATAGAGCGGAGCACTTGATGTGCTTAGAGTGGGGCACTTGATGAGCTTAGAGTGGAGCACTTGACTACTCGGCGATGGAGAAGTGTATACATGTTAGTGGAGATTATGTTGTGAATTGAAGGGGAAATAAAAGTACAATGGCAAATAGGATTCATCTAGAATGTTTGAGCCGGGAAGGTTAACCGGTCAACAAATGCCTAAAGAAGTCGTATGTGTAGAAATGCCTAAAGAAGTCGTATGTGTCGGCCGAAAGGCGCAAATATCGCAGCTCTGCTGTAAATAAGCACAACGCAATTACGTCCAAAACAAATATTCCGGTCGAACGCAGAAGAAGATGAATGTTTGAGAACGTTCATCTTTCCTTTGCCAAAGAACAGATGTAAATCTTTGAACATTTGGCAATCACTAAATGTCAGAGAAAAGTTCTTAGGATATCGTGGACCATTCATTCATTCAGTAGCATGTCCTTTGCAGAACTTCGCTCCCATAACAACCCTCCGGAAAACGTCTCGGTCATAAGCAAGATGTCCTGCCACCGATACACCCATCCGCCACATCCTGCAGCCATCTTCTATGTGGCCGTCCTCTTCCTCTCTTCCTAGACATATTCCCCTCCGTAACTGTTCTCTCCAAACTTTCATGACGTTCAAAGTGACCAAAATATTTCAATTTTCTTTGTGTTATTGTCTTTAGTAGACATCCTTCTTCAATATTCAGCTCTTGAAGTATGGATGCATTTTTTTTTCTTTTCTGTATGCAAGATATTCTTAGAACTCGTCTATAACATGTCCAGGTCTCATAGGCGTATTTTGCAATGGAAAGATGAAGGTTTTTAAAAATTTAATTTTTGTAGGTTTAATCCGTGGCGAAGAGGTTACGGCCGCAGTTCGTAATCCCGCATACCCGCGTTCGAAACACAGCTGCGTTGTTTTTTATGAAATGGTATGGGTGCTGGTCGTTCAGAAAGCAATGACAGACTACTGGACTTAAACACTTGCACAGGAATCACGAACAGCTAAAAATTGATGAGGTTGACTGCTACATCTGTAAAGGATATGCAACTAACGTGTTTTTAATATCTGTCCCATGTCACTATTTATTCAGTTGTTATAGTTTTTGAAGAGCAATACATATTCGTTTTTTTTCCCCATTGTGTCACCATTGTTGGTAATTAATTACCCAAGATCGTGGACCAAGAAATAAAAATACTGACCTTGTGAAAGATGTGAACATCGAAGGAAACTGGCTCATAAGCAGTGTATCGGAAGCTGAAACACTGTGACTATACGAAACGTCACAGTGACTAGGAAATAACAGTGACGGAGAGAATAGTTCCTGGTGTCAGAAGCAGGCATAGACCACCTCGATAATGGACACGGGATATTGAAAAATTTGCAACGGATGGAGAATTGTTTCGGCAAGTAGTAAAGCAAAGAAACTGCTACACGATCATAATTCATGTTCGTACCTATTCAGATTGATATCAGTTTGTATCTTGCTTACTCACTTCCCGCTGTATCAAACAAATTCAACCTTGCAAAATACCGCCATGACTTGTGAATTCATCACTTCTGGCAACAAAAGTCCAACTTCTGGCTTTCACGTGGTGGAACTGTTTTAACTAACAGGAGAAGGGGCGACGGCGAGTCTCGCGCGGCGAAAAACAGAGAACTGCTCTCTATATATTCTATATTATTCCTGTCTCTCCCCTGCCGACTCTGTGGCAACGGGGTTACGGACGCAGTTCTTAATCCCACATACAACGTTTGAAACACAGATGCGAGCGATTTGGCAGCAGACAGCCTGACGTTGGTTTTTAGAAAATGGTATGAGTATCGGTCTTTCAGAAAGCAATGGCAAACCACTGAAAGTAAACTTGCTAAGAAATCACAAATAGCCAAAAAATACTGGAGTTGACTGCGACGTCCTATAAAGGATATGCAACTAACTTAACTCCCCTGCCTATAGGCATAGACATAATCTTTCTACCAACTCTATGCTACCAATATCAGTCCTGGACAATGCCAGAAAAAGAGAAAAGAAAAATTGCAATAATAGAAATGGGATTCGTGAGAAGAATAATCAACGTATCAAGAAGAGAGAAAATCAGAAATAATGAAATCAGGACAAAATATTGGCTAATAACAGCGCTAGATTTCATTAGAAGACAGTAAGTAAAATGGTTCGGCCATATAACTAGGCTACCAACTATCAGTATACTACAACAAACAGTAATGTACAGACCAAATGGAACCAGGTGGTGGTGGCAGTAGTAGTAGTAGTAGTAGTAGTAGTAGTAGTAGCAGTAGTAGTAGTAGTAGTAGTAGTAGTAGTAGTAGTAGTAGTAGTAGTAGTAGTAGTAGTAGTAGTAGTAGTAGTAGTGTAATGGCAGCAGCGGTGACGGCAGTAGTAGTAGTAGTAGTAGTAGTAGTAGTAGTAGTAGTAGTAGTAGTAGCAGCAGTAGTAGTAGTAGTAGTGTAATGGTAGCAGCGGTGACGGCAGTAGCAGTAGTAGTAGTAGTAGTAGTAGTAGTAGTAGTAGTAGTAGTAGTAGTAGTAGTAGTAGTAGTAGTAGTAGTAGTAGTAGTAGTAGTAGTGGGAAAAGAAGAAGAAATTGTGATGTTGTCGATGTTCATGCAAGTTATGAATATGCACACGGTGAAGTTGATGATGATGGCGATGATGATGAGATGGTAATAATTTGCTGTAGAAGAACACAGAATAAAACACCACTACTCCAGTTACCTTGAGGTCGTCCAGAATGCCGCTCACGACCAGAAATTCACTGTACAGTTGTCCTTAAAAGTTGCACTATGTACAATCCAACAGTTCAACCACGATAAATGCTTGAGCTCTCTTTGGTTTCTCGTGCCTGATCCGTCACAATAACTTGATCTGCAACTAACTTCTCACATCAGCAACAAACAGTTTACGCGCGTATCTTCTCACACCGCTTGCGTATTCATAGACATCAAACAACCCTTTGCAATAGTGCCAATAGCAACATGTTGTACAAGCTGTTTATTCCACTATCATAATTGTTTATTACATATATTTCAGAGTGTTTTAAATTTTCAGATATAAAGCTGAATATTGTTTATAACACCAGATTTAATTATAGTGCCTCGGTTCCTGTAAACAGTGTATAAACGCCACAAATCATATATAGAATAATATTTCAATTAAATCACTTCAGCGAAAGTTCACGTAGCACAACGAATAACTCCATCAAAAAAACGACATCTTCATTGAGTTACACCTCACCATATTTGCTTCTGAAGACAAAGATTGGTTGTTATTATGATAAAACCCGCAATTTTCTGTGCGTTCTGAGTGCTTTTTCAGTCCTCTGTTATGCATCGGATAGTTTCACTGTTTGATTAATTCCGTCTCTCGCTGCAGGCTGATGAGAGCAAATGACAAACACCCAGGGACGCTGACATTTTTGTTGGAGGAGAGATCGATGGAGAGAAATGTTGTGCCCGGCATGAATGATCCGCGCAAATGTATTTCGTATACGGTCATCATTGTGTGACTTGTCTTTTTGTGTGGGTGCGTGCGCGCGTGCAATTGCAACTGTCTGTGTCTGGCTAGAGATATTAACTGTAATTTTGTGACTTTCTTTCCCAGACAAATTGGTGACAGAAATGTTTTGTCTCTTATTTCTGTGCAGCCATCGATTTTTGAAGGGGTTGCGGGCGCAGTTCGTAATCCCGCATACCGCGTTCGAAACATAGCTGCGGGTTATTTGACAAAAGACCGCCTTGCGTTGGTTTTTACAAAATGTTATGGGTACCGGTCGTTCATAAAGAAATGGCAAACTACTGAATGTAAACTTGCCAAGACATCACAACAGCCAACAACAACAAAAAAATGCTGCGACGTCCTGTGAAGAATATGCAACTGTCTCTTCTAATTCTTTATAGATCTCAACTATTACTTTATGGCTCTTATTTCTACATAGATACCAACTATCATTTTCTATAGTATTATTTTATGGCTCATATTTATAAATTGATGGTAACTGTTATTTTATGTCTCTTATTTATGTATGAAGCCGAGGGAACAAAGAAGAAGTAGATGAATACAACCTTCTTACGGTGACATGATGTAGAGAGCGCATCGCTGACCACGTTCAGGCCAAAGAGGATAAAAAGTAAAAAGAGAGAAACCCTCTCACCCCCTCACCCACAAAAAGAGAGAAACCCTCTCACCCCCTCACCCACCCCCCCCCCCCCCTTCCAACTCACAGGAAAAGGGAATGGAATAAGGGAGAATATTCAGGATTCTGGAGACAGGGATTTGAACTGTTATTGAGTTCAGGCAGGAACTATCATGTTCAAACCCAGACAGTGCAATGAACTATCGGGCAGCAACAGTGAATATACAAGCTTAACATACACAGACTAAACAAAGAAATCAAGAACAATATTGTTTTCTAAAGTCTTTATTGATCAAATTCTACAGCTCCCGGGACAACTGATGTTCAAATAAACATTGGATCATAAAACCAAACGCTACCGACATCAAACATTAACAATGATTAGTCCCTAGCAAATCACCAGATCTCTGCCTCTAGGTCAAGCCTATAGAGTACACCAAGCACCACAAATGCTCGAACACCTTAACTGAGTAGAGCGTGACAATTAACAAAAGCGAGATACCTTAACGAAGGATGACACTATCACAGAAAGAACTGTGCCACTGACAACAAATAGACACTACAGAAACATAAGTTACAACACCAACATACGTAAGGCGCAACGTAAAGCCAAGACGCAACATAAATATGAGAGTAGTGATACCAAGCAAATATAAGTCGCCTTGTAGTGCGACTCCAATAGATACCCATGAGAGCTCTGATATTAGAACGAATAGCCACTCGGCTTTAGGTATACTAAGGTTGTTTAAACAAGGCGAAACTCGGCTTTTGTCTTTCCGATCTAGGTGGGCACTCAACACACCAAGGAATGACTGATCGCTTTGTTCAGTTCTATTCCCGAGTAGTGGTTAGGGCTGTTCTATTTTAAAGGGCCAAAGTCTCTTATTTCTATATAGATATCTAGTGTCATTTCATGTCTCTTATTTCTAAATAGAGATCTAGTGTCGTTTTATGTCTCGTATTTCTATATAGATATCTAGTGTCATTTTATATCTCTTATTTATATATAGATATATAGTGTCATTTTATGTCTCTTATTTCTATATAGATATCGAGTGTCGTTTTATGTCTCGAAATTTCTATATAGATATATAGTCTCATATTATGTCTCTTATTTCTACATAGATATATACTGTCATTCTTTGTCTCTTATTTCTATATAGATATCAAGTGTCGTTTTATGTCTCTTATTTCTATATAGATATCAAGTGTCGTTTTATGTCTCTTATTTCTATATAGATACCTAGTGTCATTTTATGTCTCTTATTTCTATATTGATATCTAGTGTCGTTTTATGTCTCTTATTTCTATATAATATCAAAACATTAAAAGTGTCTTAGAAACTACAATAACAATATCATTATCTTGTAACCTGTCAATATTTTTGTTAAGGATCTCAAGAGTGTTAAGCATATCACCGTGCAGACGAACACGGTAACATCATAAGGATAGTTTAAAAATGGCCGCCCCATATTTTGCCATGCACAAAAGAGGAGCAACGATCTGTTATCCGTTTTTTTTTAAAATTATCAGTGAAGGGGTGAAACCTATAGAGATTCATCGGCGAATGAAGCTCCTGTGTGGTGATGTATGCCTGTCAGTAAAGTGAGTGTATGAGTGGAGTAGACAATTCCAAAACTTGTGGGTCTGGTGAAGATTACAGCATGCTGTGCATGAGCGGTTACACACGCGACCAAGGGAAGTTTTTTGGTTTTTTTTTTCTACAGGAATCAAGGCACTTTATGGGCGCTGGAGGACTTGCATTGAACACAGTTGTGACTACATCGAAAAATGATACGTTTGTTCTTTACATTTTCACACACACACACACACACACACACACACACACACACACACACACACACACACACACACACACACACACACACACACACACACACACACACACACACACACACACACACACACACACACACACACACACACACACACACACACACACACACACACACACACACACACACACACACACACACACACACACACACACACACACACACACACACACACACACACACACACACACACACACCACACACACACACACACACACACACACACACACACACACACACACACACACACACACACACACACACACACACACACACACACACACACACACACACACACACACACACACACACACACACACACACACACACACACACACCACACACACACACACACACACACACACACACACACACACACACACACACACACACACACACACACACACACACACACACACACACACACACACACACACACACACACACACACACACACACACACACACACACACACACACACACACACACACACACACACACACACACACACACACACACACACACACACACACACACACACACACACACACACACACACACACACACACACACACACACACACACACACACACACACACACACACACACACACACACACACACACACACACACACACACACACACACACACACACACACACACACACACACACACACAACATTTAAGGCTTTCATTTGAAGCCACCTCGTAGTTGCCGACTGTCATTTTATGTCTTGTGTGTGTGTGTGGGGGGGGGGGGGTCTGTGTGTAAAATGGCGACGGCATAATGGTGTGTGTGTTTTTTTCACATATGGACGCTGTTTTGTATTTTTCTGGGGACGATGTTTTTTTTTTCTTTCTTCTTAACCGCTTTAGGAATGTTTTTCACAAGAAACCACGGAAGGGAGGTGGAGGATGGAGATAGTTGTTGGTTATAGTCTCAAGTTTCACGACGGTAGGCAGAAGATCTCTTTAACGAGATCATGGCTACGGTAACCGGTCAGTATGAACACGGCCGCGAAGGAAAGCAACGACAAACTACCTTCTTCAAAGATGCCTAGTTTATCATGATTCGTCAAATCACAGAACGTCGTAAGAAAGGACAGCAACACTGAAATTGTAAACATGGAATGTTCGTACTCTAAGCGAAGATGGAAAATTGGATAACATCAGACAAGAAATGGAAACAGAAAATATTAATATATTACGAATGTGTGAGACGAGATTGAAATTGACGGGGAATAAGACATGGACTGGTAGAAAGCCAAAAAATAAAAACAGGGGAGGATTTTAAGATTATATATTCTGGGGAGAAGAAAGGCAAAGAGATGTAGCAATTATCTGGGATCTGCAAACATCAAAATCTGTTAAAGGATATTGAGCAGTGTCAGATAGGGTTCTATTGGTAAAATTAATCGGCACATTTGACATAAACGTCATTCAAATATATGCCCCAATAGGAGAAAGCAGTGAAGGTAGTATAGAGGAATTTTATAATGACATGGAGAATGCTTTGAAGAAATGTAAAAATTCAGAAATAAATATCATAATGGATTACTTCAATGTGAAAGTAGGAAATCAAGGCAATTGATGCACAGTAGGCAAACATGGTTGGGGAGAATGAAACGAAAGAGAATACAGACTTTTAGAATGGGCAAAAAAGCATGAAATGATTGTCGGAAACACTTGGTTTAAGCAGCATCCTAGAAGATTATGGAGATGGAGGAGTCATAACAGCAGTTAGAAATCAGATTGTTTATATCCTGATTAGCAGAAGATTTCGAAATGCGTTAACAATCGCAAAAACAGTTCCAAATACAGACCGTTACATTGATCACATATTGATTACAGGCACATTGGAGGTAAAGTTAAAGAAAGTCATGTATACATTAAGAAACACTAAATATGATCTATGTATATTGAAAAATAACAAGGAAATAAAAGGCAATTTTAACATTGAAGTGAAGAACACATTTGATATATTGTCTGATCTAGATATCCTGTTTCAAAATGAAGATGATCAATGGGAAATGTTGAAGAATTCAGTTAGTTTGGCTGCAGAAACAGCTTTGAAAATTAAAGTTAGTAGGTCGTAAGAAGTCTATGACTGAAGAAAGTTTACAACTAATGGAAACAAGAAGACACAGCAACAATAATCCTGACAAATATGAAGAGATTCATAGAAAAGTCAGGAAATTATGTAAGGAGGCAAAAGAAGCATAGCTCTAGAAAAATTGCATATAAATTTAAACAATAACACAATAGTAAAAATAGCAAATTAATGCACAAAAGAATTCAGGAGCTTACTAATCAAAGACCTACGTACCTCAATCGGCTGCCTAAAAATAAAAGATGGAAAAATCATACTAGAAACAGATCAGATTTTACATGTGTGGTCAGATTCTGTGAAAGACCTTTATGATAATACAAGAGAATAACAGTATGATATTCGAAATAACAATGAAGGACCATCAATTTTGAAGATGAAAGTTCAGAATGCTCTTAACCATGTGAAAACTAGCAAGACCCCCAGCAAGACAACATCTCACAGAAATGATCAATGCCATAGAAGAATACAGAATAGACCAAATCACCAGAATGCTGAACACAATAAATGATACTGGAGATATACCTCCTGAATTATGTAATTCTATATTTATTGCAACCCCAAAGACATCAGGAGCCATGAAATGTGATAAACATGGAACAATTAGTATAATGAGCCACATCTCGAAGATTTTGCTAAGAATTATCATGCAAAGGGTTAGGAAGAAACTACAACCCGAATTAGGAGAAGTACAGTGTGGGTTTGTAGAAAGCAAGGGTACAGTAAATGATGTGTCATATACTGAGAACATTAATTGAACTCTCTGTAGAAGTTAACAAAGACCTACATCTCTGCTTCAGTGACTACATAAAGGCTTTCGATAAAGTAAGACATGTCAACATGGTAAAGATGCTTGCAGATCTACAAATTGATGGGAAAGACCTTAGGCTTGTAAAAAAAAAAAACATACATTGGAAACAAGTTGCCATAAGGTTTGATAAGGAAGTAGATCAATATCAGCCTATTAAAAGAGATGTCAGACAGGGATGTGTAATGTCTCCAGATCTCTTTTCCCTACACAGTGAAAATATTATCAGAAATGTAGAAGATATGAAAGGAATCATCATTTGGGTGAAACATCAATAACACTAGATACGCAGATGATACAGTATTGATAGAAGACACTGAGCAGGATCTGCAACATTTAGTAGATGCGGTTGTTGCACACAGTGACCAACTGGGGTTTGAATTAAATTGTAAATAGACACATTATGATCGTCACTAGGAATAAAGAAATACCAGAATTTAATATATAAATAAATGGGAATATTATTTAACAAGTGAATCGGTACAATTATCTCGGAATAGTCATAACATCTGATTGGAGATGCCTTGAAGAGATTAGAACAAGAATCGCCATGGTGAAGGTAGCCTTTTGCAATATGAAAAATATTGTGACAAATAAAAAGATGTCATTTGCAACGAAGAAATAAAGTTGAGGACGCTACACAGAACCTGTACTTGTGTATGGATGTGAAGCGTGGACAATATGAGCAGCAAGCTGAAAAACGGCTGATGGCTGAGGAAATGTGGTTTCTGAGGAAAAGGAAAAGAATGCCATGGATAGGCAGAAAACCAATGAACAAGTCCTACAAGAAACAAATTAAAATCGTACACTGATTAGAGAAATTAGACGTAGAGCCAAAAATGGTTGGTCACGTTATGTTAAAAAAAAATGTTAGTTGCATATCCTTTACAGGACGTTTGCAGTCAACACCAGCATTTTTTTCTGTAGTTGATGTCTTGGCAAGTTTATATTCAGTAGTTTGCCATTGCTTTTTAAATACCGGCACCCGCACTATTTCGTAAAGACCAGTGCAACGCGGTCTGCTGCCAAATCTCGCGTAGCTGTATTTCGAACGCGGGTATGCGGGATGGGATCATTGATTGCGACAGCGGCCACCCCCCACCCCGGCAACAGCTGTGAAAGGCTGGCTAAACCAGGCGCGGGTAGCCGATTTGGTGTCAAACCAAGCGGTGAACTAGGGTTTGCCTACCCAGCATGTGAAGACAGGATCCGGCAGACTGAGCGGAAGAAATCATTCCTGATTCAACGGGCAAGACGGCGTTTACCTGCAAAGCGTTGTGGAACGTAATGAGCACGGCAAGGCACGTAGAGCGCCCTGGTCATCCACTGCACCTGTATTCGTCTCCAGTCGTCTTGACTTGTCCTGCCACTGGATTCAGATGGACTCAGGCGAGAGAGTGAGGTCGAAGAATTGCGCAACTCTTCCTCACTTTAATCCAATTCATCGCGCAAGTCATTCTTCACTTTCAACCTCGCTGGATGAAATGAACGGTCATCATCATTCTTGATGGACAAACAACAACATGCGGGATCACGAACCACGCCCGTAACTATATCGCCACGGAGTCGGCGGTCATGTTATGAGAAAATAATCAATGGGATAACTTGGTGACAACTGACAAGATCGAGGGAAAGACATCAAGGGGAAGGCAGAGAAGTAAATACCCGTATATATATATATATATATATATATATATATATATATATATATATATATATATATATATATATATATATATATATATATATATACACACACTAGCTGACCCGGCCCGGCTTCGCCCAGGCCCTGGAGGGGATCTATCTATCTATCAGTCTGTCTGTCTGCTTGTTTGTCTGTCTGTCTGTCTGGCTGACCCGGCCCGGCTTCACCCAGTCCCTGGTGGGGAGCATCTCATTTAATTCATATAAGTAGTCATATAAGCTCTCCCGTTCCCGACTATATGTCTGTCTGTCTATCTGTCTGTCTGACCCGGCCCGGCTTCACCCAGTCCCTGGTGGGGAGCATCTCATTTAATTCATCGTCAATCAACTCATTTAATCTATAGCCAGGGGACGTAACTTAAGATATAACAATGGTACTAAAAGTTATATCCCTTTTTGTCATATATTTTTATATTTTCTTATGTTCAGTCATGTAATTACAAAATTAAATTTTAGGAAGGTAATAGCTGATAGCTGATAGATAAATCTATCACAGTTGGTTGCACAGGAATGAAAGGAAAACGTGTAGAAAATTTCATCTCAATCGGTTGGACCATTCGCGAACGCATGAAGGACGGACATACATACATACATACATACATACATACATACATACATACATACATACATACATACATACATACATACATAACATACATACATACATACATACATACATACATACATACATACATACATACATACATACATACATACATACATACATACATACATACATACATACATACATACATACATACATACATACATACATACATACATACATACATACATACATACATACATACATACATACATACATACATACATACATACATACATACATACATACATACATACATACATACATACATACATACATACATACATACATACATACATACATACATACATACATACATACATACATACATACATACATACATACATACATACATACATACATACATACATACATACATACATACATACATACATACATACATACATACATACATACATACATACATACATACATACATACATACATACATACATACATACATACATACATACATACATACATACATACATACATACATACATACATACATACATACATACATACATACATACATACATACATACATACATACATACATACATACATACATACATACATACATACATACATACATACATACATACATACATACATACATACATACATACATACATACATACATACATACATACATACATACATACATACATACATACATACATACATACATACATACATACATACATACATACATACATACATACATACATACATACATACATACATACATACATACATACATACATACATACATACATACATACATACATACATACATACATACATACATACATACATACATACATACATACATACATACATACATACATACATACATACATACATACATACATACATACATACATACATACATACATACATACATACATACATACATACATACATACATACATACATACATACATACATACATACATACATACATACATACATACATACATACATACATACATACATACATACATACATACATACATACATACATACATACATACATACATACATACATACATACATACATACATACATACATACATACATACATACATACATACATACATACATACATACATACATACATACATACATACATACATACATACATACATACATACATACATACATACATACATACATACATACATACATACATACATACATACATACATACATACATACATACATACATACATACATACATACATACATACATACATACATACATACATACACACAAAGATTTTTATATATATATAGACTATAGATATCCAATGGAACCTAGGTTTTCGTGGACTTCGGTTATCGTCGTTTTCGGTTGTTGCCGATTTTTTTTCCGCGAAAAATGTGTCTCAGTTTCAGTTGGTTGCCTCGGATTTCATTGGCATGTCCATGTGGCCTTGTTGCTAATTTTGCAGAAACAAATGGGCACACGCGTTCTTCTGCTCAGTTTGGCGTTGTGTCTCGTTGTGTGAGTATCACTTGCTAATAAGTTAACCCTTTCCTTTTAGCTCCATCATGGGACCAACAAAAGTTTCCAGAGCCAGCAGCCCTTTGAAGAAGAACACCAGGAACACGATCGAGTTGAAGAAGGAAATTACTGAAAAATACGAGTGCGGCATTCAGATTGCTGAAATATACGAGTGCGGCATTCAGATTGCTGAAATATACGAGTGCGGCATTCAGATTGCTGAAATATACGAGTGCGGCATTCAGATTGCTGAAATCGGTCGCATGTACGGGAAGTCACCATACACGATAAGTTCCATTATGGCGAAAAGGGAAGCAGTAAAGGAGGCTAATGTGGCGAAAGAAGTAAATGAGCTAATGAAACAAAGATTGTGAACAATGGATGATGTCGAACGGTTATTGTTCATTTGAATAATAATAATAATAATAATAATAATAATAATAAGTTTAGTTTAGTCGATGGATCAACATCATGGCACACGGATGTAACCCATTAGTGCTCCGTTCTCCTTCTAACTCAAACCTGAGTCTGGAGAAACTCAGCTCAGTGCACGAACTCCGTAGCACCGGCGAGGATCCTGAAATACTTTGGATAGATTTTTAACTCGAAATTTTGCCCGGGCAGCGCCGTTAGGCTACTCATTTTCGATTTCCAACTGCCAAGGGATTTTTTACGTGCGCAACAATACACACGGGCGTCCGATCTCACTACTCAGAGATCAGGGGAAATTTTATTACTAGAAGTCCACGTGAACAAATCCCGGTCATCGCCGGGGCTTGAACCCGGAACCTCCAGCACTCGAGGCAGACACCATACCTCGAGACCACGCAGCCCCCAATAATACTAATAATAATAATAATAATAATAATAATAATAATAATAATAATAATAATAATAATAATAAAACAGTTAGACAGCGGTTCTGTTTCGGAGGCGGTTATGTGTGAAAAGACCAGGCTTTTGTAATATGCCGACCTAATTAAGTTAATGCCTGTGACGATTGCTATAGTATGTCCACATTTGTTTGCCTTCATTCACGATCAATTATTTTGACAATTGTCTGTTGCATCGTTATGAAATTTTTCCAGCCGTCTTATATTTACCTCCACCCAAGGAATATGTCTTTGATAGGTCAAAAAACAACTTAAATCATTGAAAGCGGCGACATTCCTTTGATGTTTTGCTCAACAACTAGTGATTTCTCGCTAAGAAAGTTATTTTTACGGTAATGGGGACCTGCAAATTCTGATGACACACAAAGGCGTATCCGGATTCGTATGGGAGTGGGTGCAATGAAAGAACTTGCTTAAAATCGACAGGGTCGGCTGCATTTAGAAAAGTAGGTAGGTAGGTAGACAGAAAGGTAGGTGGGTGGGTGGGTGGACGGCTGGCTGACTGAATGGGTGGGTGGGTCGGACGGTGGGTCGGTCGGTGGGTGGGTGGGTGGGCCGGCAGGCAGACAGGCAGACAGACAGACAGACAGATAGATAGATAGATAGATAGATAGATAGATAGATAGATAGATAGATAGATAGATAGATAGATAGATAGATAGATAGATAGATAGATAGATAGATAGATAGATAGATAGATAGATCAATAGATCGATAGATAGATATCTATCGGTCGGTGGGTTGGTCGGTGGGTCGGTGGGTCGGTCGGTCGGTCGGTCGGTCGGTGGGTGGGTGGGCCTGTTGGTGGGTGGGCCTGCAGGCAGACAGGCAGGCAGGCAGGCAGACAGACAGATAGATAGATAGATTAGATAGATAGATAGATAGATAGATAGATGGATGGATGGATGGATGGATGGATGGATGGATGGATAGATAGATAGATAGATAGATAGATAGATAGATGGATGGATGGATGGATGGATGGATGGATGGATGGATGGATGGATGGATAGATAGATAGATAGATAGATAGATAGATAGATAGATAGATAGAAAGATAGATAGATAGATAGACAGATAGATCGATCGATCCCCGCCTGGAGCCGGGCCGAGCCAGTTAGTTTATTTATATAATCACGTTTCATGAAAGAACCCACAGTTTAACGACACCTCTGAACTATAACACTCTGTGCAAAAACGAAAGACCGCCAGACAATTTTAAAAATAGCGCGAATATGTCTTGCTGGAGCTGTAATACTCTGAAAATTAAGGCATTAATGGCGGGGCCGTAAAATATATACCACATATAATCAAACTTTGAAATCTGCTGTACAATCTCTAGAACAAAATTTTTTTTGTTGGGTGGACATAATGATAAGGTTATATACTAAATCTCATCATTTTCCTTCAGTTGGTTACTGAGATATTGAATTTTATATTGAGGAAACCAAAAAAAAAAAACACTATAGTGTAGTGTACTTAGTGATTTTAAGGCCAGCAGAGGATGTTTTGAAAAAATTCAAGAGGCAACTCAACTGGCATACAAAAGACAAGAAGACCAAAAAGGGAATTGACCCCAGATTGTGCATTGATATTCAGCTTTGCTTTATTGACTACACACAAGCTTTTGATAGCGTTAGATATGTCAACATGGTAGATATGCTTGCAGATCTACAAATTGATGGGAAAGACATTAGACTTATAAAAACATATATTGGAAACAACAAGCTGCCATAAGGATTGATAATGAAGTGGGACAGTATCAGCCAATTAAGAGAGGTGTTAGGCAGGGATGTGTAATGTCTCCAGATCTTTTTTCCCCCTATACAGTGAACATATTTTCAGAAATGTAGAAGATATAAATGGAATCAGCATTGGAGGACGAAACATCAATAACATTAGATATGCAGATGATACAGTATTGATTGCAGACGATGCGCAGGATCTGCGACAATTAGTAGATGCTGTTGTTGTACACAGTGAGCAACTGGGGTTAGAATTAAATTGTAAAAAGACACAGGTTATGGTAGTCACTAGGAAGAACGAAATACCACAATGTAATATACAAGTAAATGGGACTATTCTTCAACAAGTGAATCGGTACAATTATCTCGGAACAGTCATAACATCTGATGGGAGATGCCTTGAAGAGATTAGAACAAGAATCGCCGTAACGAAAGTAGCCTTTAGCAAGATGAAAAACATTCTGACCAATAAAAAGATGTCAATTGAAACGAGAAAAAGAGTATTGAAGGGATACATAGAGCCTGTTCTTTTGTATGGATGTGAAACTTGGACAATGAGCAGTCAATCTGAAAAACATCTGATGGCTGCAGAAATATGGTTTCCGAGGAAAATGCAAATAATACCATGGACAGACAGAAAAACCAATGACCAAGTACTACAAGAGACAAATAAAAAATCGTAAATTGATTAGAGAAATTAGACGTAGACAGTCAAAATTTTTTGGACATGTTATGAGGAGAAATGGATTGGAGAACTTAGTGACAACTGGCAAGATCGAAGGGAACAGACCAAGAGGAAGACCGGAGGAAAATACCTGGATGGCTTGGCCACATGGCATGGACGAGACAGGAACACTGAGCTGATCCACGACGCTGATGATCGAGTGAAATGGCGAGTCATGACCGCCCACGCTCTCCGGCATGGCACATGATTGATTGTGCATTGATACCTAAGGTCCTTAGGGAGGGAGGATTCCCCTTCTATACATAAACTCTGCACCTCTCTCTCCCCTCTTCGTCGTCTTCCATACGCCAAGAAGAGTCTTCAGAAAGATAAATGCCATGTTATCATCATCATCATCATCATCATCATCATCATCATCATCATCTTCCACTTCTGCCATCAAGCGTCGTTGGGAGGAATAATTTGCGTTCCAGCGCCCGGTGGGCGGCACTGGAAAGTGTCATTCTGTGTGATTGTACAATGTCGTTGATGTCGTCAATCCATTTTCGTCTTAGACGTCCTCGTGGTCTTGTCGCAGATGATCTTTGATGTAAGGCCAGTGGTGGTAGTTGCTGGTGTTGCATTCTAACGACATGGCCAAACCACTTGATCTTCTGTCTTTCAATAAATGTGGCACAAGGTGTTGATAACCACAGTCTGTCTGATAATAACATTTTGGATTGTTAAATATTCATTTATTCTTTACATTAGTCTTTTATATTCATTTTATATTAATTTCTTATTAAATTTTAGTATTAATAACTATATTTATCCTCTATAAAATGTGTTTTTGGTATTTTTCGGCGTGTCTAGAACGAATTAATTAGATTTACATTAATTCATATGGAAATAATTGCCTCGGTTTTCGTCGGTTTCGCATTTCGCCGATTCTTTTTGGACGGATTATCGACGAATACCGAGGTTCCATTGTGTGTGTGTGTCTTATATTATGTCTCTTATTTCTATATAGTTCTCGACTGTTATTTTATGTTCTTATTTATATATAGATGCCAACTGTTATTTTATGTTTCTTATTAGCCGGCTTCGTGGTTTAGAGGTTATGACTTTTCTCCGTAATCTCGTATACTCTCGTCGGTGACGTGAAGACGGTGAGAATCAGCAGTGGTTCGAATCGCATCGGTAACTTACGGGGTATGTTAGCCGGCCGCACAGAAAGCAATGGCAAACTGCTGAGCGTAATCTTGCCAAGAAATCAACATACAGCTGAAAGATGCTGGTGTTGACATCGATGTCCTGTAAAGGATATGCACACACACACAACATTTCTCTATAGATTTTAATTATTTTATGTCTGTTATTCCTGTATAGATCTCAATTGTTATTTTATGTTTCTAATTTCTATATAGATTGCAATTGTTATTTTAATTCACTCCATGGCGATGAGGTTACGAACGCAGTTCGTAATCCCGCATACTCGCGTTCGAAACACAGCTGCGCGCGATTTGACAGAAGACCGCGTTGTGCTGGTTTTAGACGAAATGGTATGGGTGCCAGTCGTTCAGAAAACAATGGCAAACTACTGAACGTAAACTTACCAAGAGATCACAACAGAAAAAAATGCTGGTTAGTTGGTTAGTTAGTTAGTCGACGGATCATCCTCAGTGCACATCGAACCATTCAGTCCATAAGTGCTCGGATCCCCTCCTCAGCAAATCCCGCAGCGTGTAGCGGCTAACGACACCAGTTCTGTGTTGGTTTATCAATCTTCTTTGGCTTCCTGCGTAGTGTTCTTGTTTGGCTACCCCTCTTTTAATTTGCTGTTCTCGCAGTCTGACCATGGTTGTAGATTCACAGTCATCACTTGGTTCTCGCAAAAGTTTTACTTCTCGTAGGGCATTCAGAAATTCAGCCTGTTCCAAGGCACGTCCACCATCCACAGTAGCCTTACCCGCGAGTATGTCATTCTGCTTATTTCCTTGTACTCCCGCATGCCCACGAAGATGGAACTAATTTTTGTCATCCGAGACCTCTCCAGAGACAGCAACCACTCTCCTCGGATCCACCCCATCTTTATCATATTGAGCATGTTCATTGAGTCGCTAAGGAAACATGCCCTAGTGAATGTCTGTGGTCTCAACAAAAGCACCAGAGTCCTCCTTCACAATTCTCCCTCCGGCCCGAGCTGTAAAGGCCCATGAGCTTCTCACGCGTCGGGCGACCGACCCATCTGTGTATATGACAGCATCACCGTCTAGCGAATTCTCGAAAATCAACGCTTGCACTTTCGCCTCCACAGCAACTGAATTTTCTTGTCTGCATTTTCTGTCTGGTTGGATGCAAACAGAAAAAGACGTACATAAATCTGTTGACAGTTGTAACCATTCCTCGCCAGGTTCTAAGTCCTCAAGTGAACACACCTGTTGAAGAATTTCCTCTTTTTAACCTGCTGCCCTTCACCTTCATGTTTTCACTATGCAGTGGATGTTGTGTGTTTGCGTTAACTCTGAGGTAGGCGCGTGCTTGTGTTGACTGCAACGTAATTTAAAGGATAGGCAAATATCTTTTTATTAAAATTTCTATATATCTCTAAACTGTTAATTTTATGTCTCTTATTTATATAATTTACCCCACTTGGAGGATAGGCGGTTGAGCTGTTAAGACATCTGGAGTGTTTATGCTTGTGGCTACAGTTTGCTTAGCCATTTCCCTCTTGATTGACTGGTAGTGCATGATTCCGTCGCCCTGCTACTGAGTTCTGCATGGCGCGTCACTGTGAGCTGTGAATTTCGTGTGGAGTGTTTTACATCTGTCCGCGGTTGTTTGAGGGCGTGTTCAGAAAAGTGGTGACCGGGCGGTCGCTGAACTAACTAGGTTGCCTTGTGCAGTAATGTGTGGCTGTTTGTTGTCTAGTTACTGCCGCTTCCATCGACAATGAACTGTATTTTTCGTGGCGGACTTTTGTGTTGGCATTCTGGCAGCGGCCTTATGCATAGTATATCTGCGCGGACTGTTGGTTTCTCGATACTCATGTCTGTTCCAATTTTCACATAGGGCAGTGAGGAACATGTTGTGTGATATTCACTGGCACATGAACGGGGCATAATGGGGCGACCCTTTGCAGTGAAGTTGGAACCGCGACTAACTGACTAACTAACTAGATACTTTAAGAAATATTGAACGTGAATGAGGGCAAACATGTGTGAACGCACTATTGTTTTGCTGCTACCACCACTACCATTACCACCACCTACACTATTACTACCACCACCACCACTGCTATTACTACTACTGCTGATAGTTCTGCTGTGTTTGCTCTGCTACTACTACTAATACAGCCACTACCACCACCACCACCGCCACCACCACCACCACCACCACCACCACCACCACCACCACCACCACCACCACCACCACCACTACGATTTTATGGTTATGTGTGCTATTTCTACTACTACTACTACTACTACTACTACTACTACTACTACTACTACTACTACTACTACTACTACTACTACTACTACTACTACTACTACTACTACTACTACTACTACTACTACTACTACTACTACTACTACTACCACATTTCTTCTTTTCAACACCTCATCGACCAGGCAAACCTCAGATCTCAAAGTCTATGCTGCCGTGCAATGACAGTTATCTCACCCCATCGACTGCACACATTGTACGCTGTCTGTCGCTGAGTTGCCTCCATCGATTTCTGCTGGTAATGACAGAAGACAGACAAGACGGAAGTCCAGGATATTAGTCCGCGCTGGTGCAGGATAACAGGCCAACGGTGTGCAGTCAGCGACCGGACGGGGAGATGATGGAATTAGGAGATGGGATGGGAGAAGTTAGATTACACAGATTTGTGACGGACAAATAGGCAGACAGGTAGAAATGTCGATGTCACCATTGTACTAGACTAGTCCGTGGGGGAGAGGTAGGCAAGCAGGCAGGCAGATAAACACATGGACTGGTAGAAAGGCAAACGGGCAGCCAGACATATCAACTAACAGATAATTATAATAATTGGACGGACGGACAGACAGACAAACAGGCGGGCAGACGAACAGACAGACATACATAAAGGTACGTAGGTAGGTAGGTATAGAACGAACAAACGAACGGACTTTATTTTCAAAGGGTAACAAATTGGGCACGCAGGCCCGTCTTACATTCGGCCCTTCCATTCACTCATCTTTCTTTCATCAACAGTGCATAGGAAAAAACATTGTCACGTGAATTTTGTAAACATAAACAATGCATATTACTATGTTATGAGACACATCTACCACCCACCCACACATCCCCCATTCACTCCAACTCCCCCATCCAACCACACACATAACCCACACACACATACATTCCCCCACCCATCCACGACATCCCTACACCTACACATCTCCCCACCCACACACACCTCTCACCCACCACACATCCATCCACCCACACCCAAGCACACATACATTCAGTAACCCGCACATCCCCCACCTACACACATCTCCCCACCCACTCACATATCCTCTACCCGTCCCATTACCCACCAACAATCACTCACCCACATATCCTCCTCCACCCACAAACACACATTTCTCAACCACACACACATCTCCCCGTCAACTCACATATTCCGCACCTACCCACACACAAATTCCACACCCACCCACATAATCTCCCATCTCCCCCAGCCCACTTACAGATCCCGAGCCCACACTTACAAACATCCCCCACCATCTCCTAACCTGCACACACTCACCCACCCACATTTCCTCTACCCACCCACACATCCTCCACCCACCCATCCCTCAACCAAACATCCCTTAACCACACACCCTTACTCATATACAATCACCAACCCACACATCCTCTACCCAACCGCACATCCTCCATCCACCCATCCCCCAGCCACACATCCCTTAACCACACACACCTACCCATATACACACACATCCCCACCCACGCACAATCTCCCCACCCATACACACATCCCTCACACACATCCCCACCCACCAACACATCCCCCATTCACAACACCTCCCATCCACGCACACACACAACCCACACACACATCCCCAACTCATACACTCATCCCATCACACATCCCTAGACACACGTACTTATCCCTCAACCACTAACACCCACACATCCCTTACCCACTCATCAACACATACATCTCCTGTCTACCCACCCACACTCACACACCCCAACCACCCATCTAAGCACACATTCCCACCCTCACACACATCCTTCACCAACCCGCAAACCCAACCACACCTTCACCCACCCACACACACATCATTTATCCACACCCAGCTCCCCCCTACACAACACCACACCCACACACATCCCAAAGACACATCCCTCACCCACACACACATCTCCCCACACATCTCCTACCCATACACACATCCCCCAACTACAATCACCCTCACTACCCACACATACATCATCCATCCAGCCACACACCCCCACCCAGCCAGACATATCCCCCACCCACACACACATCTCCAAATCCATCACCCACACCCATCATGCACCCCTCCCCAACCCACATACATCCCCCACACATATCTCACCCACACACACTCCCCACCCATCCACCCAGACACATCCCTCACCCACACCCCCAAACCCACACCCACCTGCACACATCTCCCACCCACCACATATCCCCACACCCACATTTCCCCACCCATACATATATCCCCACCCATCCCATAACCCACCATCAATCATCCACCAACATATCTTCCTCCACCCACTCACCCACAACCACCAGCCAAACACACATCCCTACCCACACACACATCTCCCCGCCAACCCATACATCCAGCACGTACCCACACACAAATCCCCCACCCACCCACACAATCCCACCCCGCCCACCCACACACATCCCCCCATCCCCCAACCTACTATTATGATCAAACTCCCACACTTTACACACACATACAGTGACGATTGTCGTGAGCATTGTCGCAAAATTGTAAAGAAAGTGGAGAAAAATTGTACATATACATTTTGTAACTTAAAAATTAGTGATGCAATTCAACTCTCTCTCTCTCTCTCTCTCTCTCTCTCTCTCTCATCTCTCTCTCTCTCTCTCTCTCTCTCTCTCTCTCTCTCTCTCTCTCTCTCTCTCTCTCTCTCTCTCTCTCTCTCTCTCTCTCTCTCTCTCTCATAATCTCTAATTCTCTCACCCACTCTACAGTGATGTACATGTGTTCATGTTATAAATTATAACATCAGTTGGCATTCAAAATGGTAATATGAACATGAGAATACACAACATATATGGAATAGCATGTTACATGATATGCGTGCGCTTAAATCTCTCTCTCTCTCTCTCTCTTTCTCTGTCTTTCTCGCTCTCTTCTCACTAACACACACCCATAGACACTCACAAACAATGGCCGCACACATACACACATTAACAAATCCATTCTTCCACTGTCTTCTCTCGTTCGCTCACTCTCCTCTCTCTCTCTCTCTCTCTCTCTCTCTCTCTCTCTCTCTCTCTCTCTCTCTCTCTCTCTCTCGCAATCACTATTTCACCCATTAAGTCACTCTCTCCATCTTTCATTTACTCAATATCACTCTCTTTCACTCTAACTCACACGCAGACAGACACACACCCTCTCGCTATCAAATACACACTCCCTCGAGTGGAGGGGGGCAGAAAGGCAGACAGAGAGGGGCAGACAGATAGAAAGATACAGACAGAGAGGCAGGCAGGTAGACAAACAGACAGATAAATAAATAAATAAAATGTTTGCATATCCTTTACAGGACATCGCTGTCAACATGAGCATCTTTCAGCTTATTGTTGATTTCTTGGCAAGATTACGCTCAGTAGTTTGTCATTGCTTTCTGAGCGGCCGGCTCACATACCCTGTAAGTTACCGACGCGATTCGAACCACTGCTGATTCTCACCGTCGTCACGTTACTTACGAGAGTATACGAGATTACGGAGAAAAGTTGCTAACCTCTAGGCCAGGAAGCCGGAAAACAGACAGATACTATTATTATTATTATTGTTAATCATTACTACCACTATGCTGTTTCTTCTGTTGTATTAGTAATGCTACCGTTACTACTACTACTACTACTACTACTACTACTACTACTACTACTACTACTACTACTACTGCTGCTGCTGCTGTTGTTGCTGCTACTACTACTACTACTACTACTACTACTACTACTACTACTACTACTACTACTACTACTACTACTACTACTACTACTACTACTACTACTACTACTACTACTACTACTACTACTACTACTACTACTACTACTACTACTACTACTACTACTACTACTACTACTACTACTACTACTACTACTACTACTACTACTGCTGCTGCTGCTGTTGTTGCTGCTACTACTACTACTACTACTACTACTACTACTACTACTACTACTACTACTACTACTACTACTACTACTACTACTACTATTACTACTACTATGACTAGAATTACCACATTCTTCTCACACCTCATCGACCACGCAAATCTCAGATCTCAAAGTCTATGCTGCCGTACAATGACAGTTCTCTCAACCCATCGACTGCACACATTGTACGCTGTCTGTCGCTGAGTTGCCTCCATCGATTTCTGCTGGTAATGATAGAAGACAGACAAGACGGAAGTCCGGGATATTAGTCGGCGCGGTTGCAGGATGTCGGGTCAACGGTGTGCAGTCAGCGAGCGGACGGGGAGATGATGGAATTAGGAGATGGGATAGGAGAATTAGATTGCACAGATTTATGACGGACAAATGGACAGACAGGTAGAAATGTCGATGTCACCATTCTACTAGAATAGTCCATGGGAGAGAGGTAAGCAAGCCGGCAGACAGATAAACACATGGACTGGTAGAAAGATAGACAGACAGGTAGCTTAGGTAGCCAGACAGACAGTCAGACACATAGACAAATATAGTAGTTGTATGGATGGATGGATTAGTGGACGGACAGGCAGACAGACAGGTTAGTTAGTTAGTCGACAGATCATCCTCATTGCACATCGAACCATTCAGTCAATAAGTGTTCAGATCCCCCACCCCCTCAGTAAATCCCGCAGCGTATAGCGGCTAACGACACCAGTTCTGTGTTGGTTTATGAATCTTCGTTGGCTTCCAGCGTAGTATTCTTGTTTGGTCACACCTCTTTTAATTTCCCGCTCTCGCATCCTGACCATGGTTGTAGATTCACAGTTATCTCTTGGTTCTTGCGAACGACTTACTTCTCGTAAAGCATTCAGAATGTCAGACTGGTCTATGGCTCGTTCGCCTTTCCCCGTAGCCTTACCCGCGAGCTTGTCAGCCCGCTCATTTCCTTGTACACCCACATGCCTCTGCACGAAAATTAAACTAATTTTTGTCAGCTGAGACCGCAACCATTATCTTCAGATCCACCCCGTCTCTATCTTCTTGAGCATGCTAAGGAAACATGCCCTAGTGAATGTCTGTCTCAAGCCATGTTATTGCTTTACTTACTGCCATGACTTCCATAGTCAGGCTACTTGTGGTCAAAGCAAAAGCACTAGGATGTTCCTACAAGTTCTCCCTCCGGCCTGAGCAGTAAAAGCCTATGAGTGTCTCACTCGTCGAACGATCGACCCATCTGTGTAAATGACAGCATCAGTCTGCAGCGAATTCTCGAAGACCAAAGCCTATATTTCCACCTCCACAGCAGCCGGATTTTCTTGTCTGAATTTTCTGTCTACTTGGATGCAAACTGGAAAGGACGTACAGAAATCTGTTGGCACTTGTACCCACTCCTCGCCAGTATCTAAGTCCTCAAGTGAACACACCTGTTGAAGAATGTCTCCGGCTTTACCCATCCACGACTTTCCTCTTTTTAACCTGCTGCCATTTACCTTCTTAATTTCACTCTGTAGTGGATGCTGTGTGTTTGCATGTGACTCTGAGGTAGGCACGGGCTCTGCAAATTTGTAGTCTGTCTCCAATGGCTGGAAAATCTAGAAGGTAGCGCATCGCCCTGCATGCTGTATCTCTTGTACATTTAAGAATAATACGCATATCTTCGTTCTGTATCCTTTCCATCTCCTTACGGCTGAGAGTCAGGATCGCCATCGCATACTCAAAAACAGAATTGACCATACCCTCATAAAGATGACATAGATAGCGCTGCTCAGTTTGCCGCCGCCATCACCCGCATCGCAGCCAAACCCCGCTTGGCCTTTGCTATCACCTGGTCTATGCGCCCGTTATAAGCAAGGCTTTGATCAAAACGTATCCTCAGGTAATTCATTGCCTCGTTCTTTCCAGTCTCTGAACACAGCTTTACAGTTGGTGTTGGAGTGTTGACAATATGGTTATTCAAAGAAAACCTGCTGCCCTAACCTGTCTGAATGATGGGAAGGTCACTAGAATAGCCACTCGACCAGGTGACTCTGACAGCATCATTGACTTGGCTCTGGTGTCGCCCACCATCGCACCAAGGTGCCGGTGGGGTACACTGGGATACCACGATAGTGACCACTACCCGTGTGTCATCCTGATCAAGAAAGACGGGGCCATGAGTCAAAGAAACAAGACAAATGCCTTCCCGTACGACAACACTGGTCAAGACGCCATAAGCAAGATCAGAAGAAGAAAACTAACTTCCTCCCGCAGGAGACAAGAAAGATGGTTGCAGCCACCATGGTGGAATGGAGAGGTCGAGAAGGCATGGCTGGGAAAGAGGCAGGCTGTCAAAGACTGGCAAAAGGCCAGAAAGACTAACATGCCACAGGTTGAATTGGCGAACCTGAAGACTGAGGTCGATAGGACGACGACTTTTTTCAAAGCCTGCGCCAAACAGGCCAAGGCCGAGAAATGGGACGAGTTCTGCAGGAAGGTGTGCTCCGAGCGATCTCTTACGACATTCTGGCGCCTCCACAAGAGCATGAACGGTGCTGCACACGTAGGGTATTCCAGACTTTCAAGGCACAGACCTCGCATGGAAAAAGTCGGATGCGGATAAAGGTAAGGCCCTTCTTGCACGCTACATAGAACAGACTGACCAGAAGACGAGCCCGCCAGACAGAGGACCACGACGACACTCTCTCAGTTGTGCGAGGGGGTCGGGACAGACGAAGAATGGACAATCACAGCTGAGATATTGCGTGCGATGCTCAAGAAATCACCTAACATCGCCCTAGGCCCAGACGGCATCCGATATGGTGACCTACTGGTGATATCAGATGATGACATGGAAGAACTGGCCAGAGAATTCAACACCAGTATTCAGAGGGGTCAGGTCAAAGAAGAATGGCTACACAGCTACTTGCTGCCGCTGCCAAAACCGAACAAAGACCATTCCAAGATAAGCGGCTACAGAATCATTACGATGCAGAATACTGTTGGCAAGCTACTGGGGAAAATTGTAGCACACAAACTTGCTTGGGACTTGGAACAGCTCGGCTGCTTTCCGCCCACACTTGGAGGATACAGACGCAACAAAGAGTCATGGCTGAATGCGGCAGTCTTTGCTCAAGATGTTTACGAAGGATTTCAGGTCAGAGAAGAGACATGTGCGGCCGCCATAGACTTAGAGGACGCATATAACAGAGTATCTTTCGAGCACTTGACGCAAACCCTCCTCAGACTGAAAGTACACCCTCACTTTGTACGATGGATAGCTGCAGTTCTGCTCTAAAGGAAGGTGGTGCTAAGATGTGGGAGTTGGTCTTCTGAGCCGATAACGATATGTCCAGGATTGCCGCAGGGTTCACCACTGTCACCAGTACTATTCAACGTGTATACGGTGCCGATCACTGAACAACAGTTGGACGGGAGGGGTAGGACTCTGTCATTCGGTGACGAAATTCTCGTGTATCGACAGGGTCGAGATAGACAGGCGGTTGCCAATGATATGCAGGGCGAACTAGATCGAATTTCCTCATGGTGTGCTGATGCCGATGCCCTTGTCAACCCTGCAAAGGCAACGGTTACATGGTTCTCACTAAACAACCATATTGTGAAAACAGACCTGCCGGCAGTAAGAATGGATGGGAGCAGTTTGAGTAGAACCCAGTCAATGACATATCTTGGCGTGAGGCTTGATCGTAGCCTGTCCTTCAGAGATCATGTCGATTATGTCATAACGAAGGCTCGAAAAGGTTTGTCGGCAATGAGAGTCATGGCGACTGCCAATATCGAGCAAAGACTGCTAATACTTCTGTTCCAAGGACTTGTACTTTCACGCATCGAGTATGCCCTGGCCATCCTCACTGTCAGCCCTACACAGATTGGAAGACTCGAAAAGGTACAAAACGAAGCCATGCGCATCATTTTGGGCTGCACGAGAGACACCAGCTGTGTAGCAATGAGATACCTCCTTGACTTCCCGACAATGGAACACAGGATCATGATCTGGAGAGCTCGTGCATACTTAAAAATAAGTGCAGATGAGCAGCACCCTCTGCATGACGCTATATTCAGAGAAAAGGGTGACAGGCTAAAGAGGGGCAAATCATGGATGGGTCGGGCGGAAGATGTCGTCAGACAGGTCTGCAGTCTTACTAGTATCAACCCCGGCAAGGAATGGGTGCCGGTGCCTCCAGTCTTTAAGTGCACTTTCTCCTGCATTATCACACTCGACAGACGGTGCAGAGAGCAGAACCCTGCCGCTGTCAATGCAGAGGTTAACGCGCTCATCTATGAACACTCAGATAGCCCCGAAGTGCTCATCTATACAGATGGATCTGTTGTAAAGCAGCAGAGAAGTGCGTGGGCATTTACAGCCCGTTCAGCGGGCCGAACCGTTCAAGAATCCAGTGGTGCCCACTCTATGACCACGAGCAGCATGACGATGGAGGTGATGGCAGTTACACAGGCTTTCATATGGCTGGTATCACAGCATTACACCAACGTGTGTGTACTAAGTGATTCAATGAGCATGATTCAGAAGGTCGAAGCTGGATCTGTACGTAGACGGTGGACTGAATCGCTGCGGAAGTCTGTTGTCCGTAAAGTCACCTTCATCTTCGTCCCGGGACATGCGGGAGTCGAGGGAAATGAACGAGCTGACAAACTAGCTGGCTCTGCACCCCCTGTAGATGGTCAGCCCATGGATCGTGCCGATGTTATTAACGTCCTTAAAGATTTGGCGAGAACAGAGGATTTTGACGTCAATGACTCCACATCGCTGTCCAGGATGAAAGACCTGGGAGTAAGAATCGGCACAGCCAGACGCGAGAGGTACATCGGGAAAACAAAGTGCCTCGTCAACCAACACAGAACTGGCACTATTAGCCACCGGACGCTGATGCATA
The DNA here is from genome assembly GCA_014155875.1 of Cepaea nemoralis. NCBI lineage: Eukaryota > Metazoa > Mollusca > Gastropoda > Stylommatophora > Helicidae > Cepaea > Cepaea nemoralis. The sequence goes on along the minus strand of JACEFZ010017920.1, from coordinate 68,258 downwards.
TGCTGGGGGGAGGATCTGAGCACCTATGGACATGTCCGGAGTGCAACGAAGATACCCCAACTGATAACTGATCAAAGAAAACCATGTCACTGATGCCTTTGTTGGGTTGACCATTGCCCCAGCTTCATCACACCAAGTACTTATGCGTTGGAGTTCTGTTTGTAGTTCCACAGCAACCTGATCTCTCTCCTTACCCTGATGATACACTAAAATATAGTCGGCATATGACAATGTCCTCCCCGGTCCGGTGACCTGTTCGTTGATGATTCTTACTGTGTAGGCGTTGAACAGCACCGCAGATAATGGTGATCCCCGTGGCAGGGACGGATATATTATTGTTTCAGAAGTCCAACTACCACATCTTAAAACTACTTTCCGTTGGAAGAGGGCTGTGGCGATCCAACTAAGGAGGAATGGACTTATCTTGAGTTTAAGAAGCTTAAACATTAAAATATCCAACGATACATTGTTGTACGCGTCCTTAAGATCAATCGCCACAGCACATGTTTCAGTGCCTGAGTCCTTCATAGACATGGGCAAAATCTGCTGAGTGGGTCCAGGTTTCTCTGTTAGTGTTTGAACGGTACCCTCCAAGGGTATGTGATAGACAAGTAGAGAAATATACAGGCAGTCAGACAGATTGATAGACAGCCAGACAGATGTGGCAGATGTCACAATTGTACTAGAATTGTTCCTCGGGGAGAGTTTGGCAAGCAGTCAGACAAACGGATGGACAGGCAGACAGACGCACACATAGACAAGCAGTCAGGAGGAAAGGTAGGTAGGTAAATGTAGTCAGAAATACAGACTAGCAGGTAGGAACATGGGTAGATAGACAGGAAAGTAGGCAGGTAGATATAGACAGGCAGGCATGTAGACACAGACAGACAGGTAATAGATATACAGATAGATAGATAGATAGATAGATAGATAGATAGATAGATAGATAGATAGATAGATAGATAGATAGATGGGTGGCTGGATGGATGGATGGATGGACAGACAGACAGACAGACAGAAATAAGACGTGCAGGTCTCCCCCGATGTGTCTCCACCTTGCCGTGGTGGGGGAGCTTGCGTGTCCCATCGACCCCATGTGCTTGCCGATGGGTGAAAACTACATATCGGACGGCTCGTGGGATAGGGACCAGACTAAGAGAGACACAACCTGCTGCTCTGCAGGTAAGACTGAGGATAGCAGTCAAAATCAGGCAAACGATCCCTAAATCTCAGTCCGGACATAACCTCTAAGGCTCCCATCCGAGGTGTATAGCTGAACGTCTCTAAGCCATAAACTCTCGGAAGTGAGAGCCTGGCTGACACAAACCTACATCAAAATTGTGATGATGTGCTGAGAATGCTACATGCTCGGCGCAGAATTCGTTCGATGGCTCTTAGCTGGGGGATATGAGGTATCCCCGGATGGAAGGGCCTGACCGTTACTCGCCCACGGAGGTAAGGTGCTGAGCCGGTAGCACATGTAGCCTACCTCGTGAGCGAGTACAAAAGGTGGAAAAACACCTCGGTCGCACGTCTCGCAGACGTCCGATCGTCTGTAACCACACTCATGGAGTGAGTGTAGTCAAAGGTGGAAAATTGTATCGTTGACACGAAATGGAACGCCTGTCTTGCGAATCCATTACGTGGCAGCCCGAAGCGAAAGCTTGCTGTGTGGAAGCCGAAACAAGAGTCTCGAAACCCGAGGAAGGCTAACCTCATTAAAAAATGCCCGCCGGAAGCCGGAAGTGTCATCCTACGGGTGACAAACTAAAAATTGACACTACGCAATTACGTCCGAGTGAAATGTCTCGTCCGAATGTCTCTCGTGCTAGGAACAGCTCTGACTACCTAGTTTCCGAATGCTGCTCTTGTTCGGAACAACTCTGACTAGGTAGTTTTCCGAATGTCTGTCGTGCCTGGAACAGCTCTGACGGGCGCAACGACAAGCACATGTCCGAAAACTCGCTGAGTGGATACTGTCTGCATACCTGTCTGGTTTGTCCGGGAATGACCCGGGGCAAACGAAATGACCAATATATTGAAGTGAGGATTTAAAGCAGCCATGAGCAGAACGTGACGATTTCCCTCGGTGAGCCCAGATCCAGGGCGTTATGTGTCGGCCCTGCAACTATGGAAGCAACCTTGGATGGCGGAAAATGCTATGGACTGTCCCTGCCTTCCTTTGAGGGATGACCGTTGTCTTCGACCGTTCTAACTTGGCCAGCATGGTTGTAGATGGCACCACAAAAGTGAGTCTCCGAGGAATGCTACCTGGTCAAAAAAGCACGCTAAAGTCGATGTGTTGACCTACGGGTTTCAGCCCAAGGGCGCATAACAGACACACCGCAATCACATCTGAAAAAACACTCCGGATGAACGAAAAGAAGAAGAAGAAGAAGACGTGCAGGTAGAATGACAAGTAAGGTAGGTAGACAAAAACACGAAGACAGACAGAATGAAGATAGAGGCAAGTTGTCGGACAAAATGTAGGCAGGTAAATAAATAATTAAATACAGACATACAGACCGTGTTTTAGGCAGAAAGACACACATGTACACAAACATACATGTACACAAACATACATGTACACAAACATGTATGTACACAAACACGCATGTACACAAACACGCATGTACACAAACACGCATGTACACAAACACGCATGTACACAAACACGCATGTACACAAACACGCATGTACACAAACACGCATGTACGCAATCACGCATGTACACAAACATGCATGTACGCAAACATGCATGTACGCAAACATGCATGTACACAAACATGCATGTACACAAACATGCATGTACGCAAACATGCATGTACGCAAACATGCATGTACGCAAACATGCATGTACACAAACATGCATGTACGCAAACATGCATGTACGCAAACATGCATGTACGCAAACATGCATGTACGCAAACATGCATGTACACAAACATACATGTACACAAACACACATGTACACAAACACACATGTACACAAACACGCATGTACACAAACATGCATGTACACAAACATGCATGTACACAAACATGCATGTACACAAACATGCATGTACACAAACATGCATGTACACAAACATGCATGTAAGGAGGTGAGCAGATAATAAAACAAATAAAACCAGAAGTGTAGACAGTCATTTAGGTAGAAAACAAGTATGTATATAGACAGGCAGGTAAGAAGATGAGCAGATAAGAAAACAAACAAAAACAGGTGCCTGTACAGCTCAGTTGTCCTTTAATATATACAAGCGGTGTAAAGAAATGTTTCACATTACAAAATACACAATATTATGACCCATGGTCTGTCCCAAAATATTAATAATACATAAACATTACAACAATATTTTAAACACACAAGACACAAATACTAGGTAGTAAGATTTGTCTGGCACATTTTGGTTTATCTCGTTATGTGCACATTGCAGAGTTATATATCATTACGGTTTTTTTGGGGCCTGGGCAAGATAATGTATCTCTTGAAGCTGCGTTAAGATAATATGATTAAGACATTGTGATGTAAACATCTTTAAAACGCTCTTTCTAATGCTCTTTCAGTTGGGTATTTATTTGTCTAAGGTTGTTCTTCATACCATCACTTCATTTTTTTACGTGCTCTTCCACTTGCTCTCTATCCATTTTATTTCTCTACTGTGGCTTTTTGTGGCAGATGGTACGAGGGCATTCTTGTGAGGTGGCCAAACCATTTAATCTGTGGTTCTTCAATGACACACAAGACAGCAGAGAATTTACAATACGCACACAAATATTACTTTACACACAGAATGTTAACAGCAGGGAGACATATTCTGCCACAATGTGTGGTATTACAAGATGTCAAAATTGATTTCTCCCATGCATATAATTATTCAAAACAATGTATTACCTTAATTAATGTAAACACAGAAGACACAAACAATATGTTGCACAATTTATTGCCTGGTATATTTTGCTGTACCTCATCAGGTGCATAATCCAAAGTTTTATATCATATGACGCTAATAATACTTCAGCTGAGACGTCGTCATTGTCGATTTCTGAACACCTAATCAAATACAGCCATAGCCGTAACAAAGAAACAGAGGTTAGTATACTGTATTTGACAAACAATAAACGGCTGCAAATATAGATAGTGAGGTGTTAGCAATGAAGCTGTTCCAGCCAGTTTTATGCAAACAAAAATAGTATGTGGTAAATTTGAAATTACCGTGGGGATAACAGATGCTCTACATTTGAACAATACACGTGACTATGTGTTTTAATTGTTTCAGCTAATCATTCAATCAATCAGCTAATCAATCAATCATGTGCCATGCCGGAATGCGTGGGTGGTCATGACTCGCCACTTCACTCAATCACCAGAGTCGTGGATCAGCTCAGTGTTCCTGTCTCGTCCATGCCATGTGGCCAAGCCATCCAGGTATTTTCCTCTCGGTCTTCCTCTTGGTCTGTTCCCTTCGATCTTGCCAGTTGTCACTAAGTTCCCCAATCCATTTCTTCTCATAACATGTCCAACAAATTTTGACTGTCTACGTCTAATTTCTCTAATCAATTTACGATTGTCATTTGTCTCCTGTAGTACTTGGTCATTGGTTTTTCTGTCCGTCCATGGTACCCTTTGCATTTTCCTCAGAAACCACATTTCTGCAACCATCAGATGTTTTTCAGCTTGACTGCCCATTGTCCAAGTTTCACATTAATACAAAAGAGCAGGCTCTATGTATACCCTAAACACTCTTTTTCTTGTTTCAATTGACATCTTTTTATTGGTCAGTATGTTTTTCATCTTGCTAAAGGCTACTTTCACCATGGCTAAGGCATTATTCATTTATTCACTTCATATGATATTATAACTCAGCAGTTACACTTAACGAGACACAGCCAAATATGCCAGGCAATAAGTCGTGCAACATTTTGTATGTGACTTCTGTGTTTAAAAGTATAATTATGACAATTAGATCAGACCACACAATCTTGAATGTGTGTATTCACATGCATAATGTTCCTTGGATTTCTCAAATCCTGCCATACAATGACAAACCAACCAATTGTCAAGTTAAAGCTTATTGGTGTGAGGATCAACTTCACTGCAGCTGGTTCAAACTCCTATTGAGGTAACACCAGCTGCACAATAACCTAAAGAAATCCCAATAATACAATAACTTTAAAACTGTTAAAGATCGAGATGGTGGAAATTACCATGTGTTCACGGGCATTCATTGTGGATGAACATTTACGTGCGAATTGGTCTGATCAGTAACATTCGCTACCACGATGAGTTACAGTTATGCCTTTTTTGAAGATGGCAAGGTGCCAGTAGTATTAAAGATTATAAAAGAAGATAATGAGACAAATATTTACTATATCATGAAACATAGGCTGCAATTAAAGCTAACAAAATTAAAGGTTAATCACACTGATCAACCTGGATTTTATACTGTTACTTTACACTTTGCCAGCTCCGTGGTGAAGGGGTTACGGACGCAGTTATAATCCTGAATACCGTGATCAAAACACAGCTGTGGGTGATTTCGCAGCAGACAGCTTTAAGTTGGTTTTTATGAAATGGTATGGGTGCCGGTCGTCCAGAAAGCAATGGCAAACTACTGAACATAAACTTGCCCAGGAATCACACACAGCCGAAAAATGCTGGGGTTGACTGCTATGTCTTGTAAAGGATATGCAACTAACTTTTTACAAAAATTACATCAATCCACTTATTTTAGGTTTTTTAGTTAGGAAAACTACATTTTGTGGGAATTTTTGTGTGACCTCACTCCCTTTAAACTCAAGCAAAGACCATGCTCACTACTTCTAGTAGTTTTTGTTTTCTTTTTGCATATCCTATTTACAGGACATTGCTGTCAACACCAGCATTTTACTGCTGTTATTGATGTCTTGGCAAGTTTTACGTTCAGTAGTTTGCCACTGCTTTTTGAACGACCGGCTCCCATACCAACATATTGAAACCCCGACATGATACGGTCTGCCGCCAAATCGGTCACCGCCGCATTTTGAACACGTGGTAAGCGGCTCACGAATCACGTTCGCAAGCCTTTAGGCTACAGAGTCCGGCACGGAGAGTCCAGAGTGCTGGACTGATTATTGCATGTGCATTAGCTTTTCCTATTAACAGTGTCCCTTGCCATCAGACGAACCCACTCCGACTTCAGAGGTTTTGTGGGAATAAATTTCATTGTAATTTAAACCTTTTGTCTAATCATCTTGTTGATGTCTTTAATAGCCTTAAAGCTGCTGTGATTTGTAACATTTCGTAAACACAACCTATGAGTATCCCCCACTGACATGATTATTTCTCACCAGGCCGTCTAGAACATTTGTTACACATACAGAAATGTTCACCTGAATGATACAGACAACAAAATCATCACAAAAATGTTGAGAAAGACACGAAAAACATTACATATCAAGGAATGCATCAATACTGAGAAACAACAATATAATAGTGGAGATAATTTTCAGCATCTCCATGCATGTGACAACCAAACCAAACAAAAAATCAATTCCCAAAGCAAGAACCAGCCATGGGTATGTAAGTGTTAGGACATCAAATCCTTCAGGCCTGAGTCCACAGAGAAACAGGTGTCAGTCTTTCCCTCCCGTAGCAAACGCTGAGTGCAGGGATCAAACCCTTATCTTGACCACGCTCATGGCACAGTCAGTCAACTTCCTAACCATTACATGTCATCCTGCTCATTCTTTCTACAACAACCAATTAATAACATGCTGACCAAAAGATCTTCAACTTCCTGGTTTTATCTGATACCCTGCTTATCACCATACTACCCATGTGTTCAATCAATCAGGTGCCATCTCCACAATGAAGGTTGGCTGCAGTGGGTTTCCAACACTGTCTGTCACCTTGACTGTACATTCTGTCAGACTGATGTTCGTTCATCTCTTGATGTTATCTTCCCATTTGTGTCATTGTCTACCTCTTGCTCGCTTGCCCTCAACCTTGCCCTCCAGTATGGTTTTTATAAGAGTGTTAGTCTTTTAACATGGCCAAAATATTTCACTTGCCTCTTTTTTTTCCCATCTCTTTTCATTCCCAGTTTTTCTAGAACCTCTGCATTTGATTGTTTTTGTTTCCATGAAATACGACATATTCTTCTGCATATCCACATCTCCAGGGCATCTGTTCGACTTTCTAATTGCTTGTTCATTGTCCAGGCTTCCATGCCATATATAGTATTGTTAAAAGATACATAACATTTCACAATTCTCATGTTTAAAGCATTGTTAATCTCTCTAAATGTTAATACTGATTTCATATTGTTGCAAACATTGTTGCCCATTCCTATTCTGTTTCTAATTCCGTTAACCCATATCTTACCAGGGCCTGTAACGGAAGCAAAGAATCATGACAGTCACTTACAAAGGGCTTGGCCTCAGTTGGTTGATAGCCTATTCTCCTTGGGGAGATGAAAGACAGCACCAGCAGTATGAAAACTTCATATGCTCAAAGCATTTCCAGTGACACTCAAAAACTTCAGCATTTCTTTTCACCTCTGTCCATTGTTTGTTGTTGAGATTGTTTGCTTTGAACTGATGCCTACCCCATACATCTACTACTACTTTTAGTGTACTGGACTGATTTTTGTGTGTGGATTAGCTTTCCCTATTACCAGCGTTCCTCGCCACATCAGGTGAACCCACTCCCACTTTTGAGGTACTTGTAATTTATGTTCCCAAGTCTAAGATGAGAAGTCAACATTTTATTTCAACTGACTGGTGTAGGGGTTGAACCCGCTACCTCGGCATCAACAGACTGGAAGTTAAGAACTAGCACTCTTATCTATTCAGCCATGCTGACCTCCACCTCTGTCCATGATATGTATATTAAAACACCAAGCCAAATATGACACCAAGGCATTGGATCAAGTGAAATGATGAAATTATCAAAATGTTACAAGGAATTAAAACTGAAAAAAAAAGTGTTGAAGTGCTACATAGAACCTGTACTTTTGTATGGATGTGAAGCGTGGACAATGAGCAGACAAGCTGAAAAATATATGATGGCTGTGGAAATGTGGTTTCTGAGGAAAATGCAAAGAATATCATGGATGGACAGAAAAACGAATGACCAAGTCCTTCAAGAAACAAACGAAGATTGTAAACTGATTAGAGACATTAGATGTAAACAGTCAAAATGTTTGGGCATGTTATGAGAAGAAATGAATTGGAGAACTTGGTGACAACTGGCAAGATCGAAGGGAAGAGACCAAGGGGAAGACCGAGAAGTAAATACCTGGATGGCTTGGCCACATGGCATGGTCGAGACAGAAACACGGAGCTGATCCACGACTTTGGTGATCGAGTGAGATGGCAAAATATGACCGCCAACGCTTATCGACATGGCACACGATGGATGGATGGATTAAAACAGATGAGATAAATCTTAGAATCATAAAATATATTTACTGGAAACTAGTCGGAACAATTACAATAAAAAGTAGGCAATTATGAACCGATACAGCAAACAGTAAGGCAATTATGTGTTATCAGATCTCACCTCTCTCTATTGCAAAATAATGACAGAGATCAAAGAGAGGTCAGGAATACAAGTTGAATGTTATAACCATTCTACGAGATGCAGAAGACACAGTATTGGTAGATATACACAAATGATCTATAACAACCAGTGGACATTATATTAATAGACAGTGCAAAAAGGGAATTTGATGAATATCAAGAAAACAGAAACAATGGTTACTTCACAGAAAACAATAATATCACAATGTTATATTGCTAGAAGGGATATTCTTAACTAAATTAATAAACTCAAAAATCTCAGAGTAATTGTAACATCAGGTGGAGGACATGTGACAGAGATTTAGAATAGAATGGGACAAGCAAAACCTGCATTATAATTGTTTAATTTTCTGAATGTTTGACGGATGTTTGCATGTGGGCCAGCTTTCCTTATTACCAGTGTCCCCCACCATCAGACGAACCCACTCTGACTTCTGAGGTACTTGTAATTTACGTCCCCAATTCAAGGATGAGAGGTCAACATTTATGTCCTGCTGACTGATGTGGGGAGAGAACCTCCTACCCTGCCATCAGCACGTTGGAAGTTTCAAGAGCAAACACTCTTAACCTTTTGGCCTGGCAACTTCTGAATGTTCAGACGATGAAAAATGTCTTATGTTAACAAATCACTCGTATTAAATCTGAGCAAGGGAGCACTGAAATCTTGTACAGAATATGTTCTGTTGTATGACAGACAATCTTGGAATGTCAATGAACTAATTAGTAACAGCTTGGGGGAAATCAAGATGTGGTTTTTGAGTCAAATGTTGCAACTACCTTGGACTGTCAGAGTAACTAGCAATGAGTGCTAATGAAACTAGAACATTATACACAACTATAAGACAGAGACAAACATCATTCTTTGGTCCTGTCATGAGGAGAAAGGTGTTGGAAAACACTAAGACAACCGGAAAGGATAATGACAGAAGAGGCAAAGGCAAGATCTAAAGATATCTTCTCCTTTGTTCGTCCAAGATGGTTGTGGACATAAATGCATTGTGCCTGTTTACAGCAAAGCTGTAATATTTGCACCTTTCGGTCAACACATCTGACTCCTTCAGGTATTTGTTGATTAGGTTAACCTTCCCAGGACCTATAAAAATGGTGCTGGATAACTTAAGATGGGTGAATATCATCAATAGAACTGATGCAGAACACAAGGGACTGAGATCTGTGGAGGCACATGATGATGATATACTGATTTATCAGAGGCCGTGAGGAACTAGAAGTCAAAGGGATTAGTGTTGTGGACCGGAGCAACATCCTCAGCCATGAAGAGACATGGAAACTGACTCAGCACGCAACAAAGAACCTCCCAGGTGAGAGAAGCGGAAAATGAAATCACAGAAGCCACATCACTGCATGTGGAACATGTCCTTAAGTTCCCCATCTCCCTCGTCAGATATGAAGTGTGTGGATGCTAACACACACACACTTAATATTTAATAACGTGTTTACGTCATATGGGTTTATATAATCATCATCATCATCAAGTGTTTTGCAGACTGACAGGAACATTGTGCATTTTTACAGTCTCTAGTAGTGCTGTGTATTAACTGATATGCTGATTCTTTCTTATTGCACAAGACTGTTAAGAAATTGTCTTGTTGCCTTCCTCTCTTTCTTTTTCCATTCACGCTATCAGTTGTTACTACTAATACTACACATTCCAGTTGTCCTGACTTGTGATGTGAAAACATATCACACATACTTTGTATCATACATATTACATCACAAATATAATTATCCATATGTATTTAATTCACATGAATTTATTTCACAAGTATTTCTACTGAAAGAATAGTTCCCAGTACTCAACAGACACCAACAGTAATAATACAAAAATGATCTCAACAATTGGGAAGCAGGTGCTTATGTTATATATCTCCTGGTTTCCCCATGTACCCTCAATGTTGTCATTGATGGCTTGTCTCAAATCACATTTGTGTGCATCAGTTTATCCATCTATGGCAGCCTCGGTAGAAAACACAACCAGCCTAAGATTTCTTCGAGAAATGGACTGCCAGGTAAACTGGAAAAGAACAGACATAGTAACAATCCTCAATCATATGCATTCAATTGGGTGAGTTGAGTTGTCATGAACCGATATCACAGCACTCTATACCAGTGGTTCTCAACCTTTTTTGGCCCATGCACCCCTTCATCATATGTTCAGAATGTCATCCCCCCCCCCCCTTTCCGTTTTTCCTCCCTATAAATTCCCCCCGTCTCTACACAATATATGTAATAATGGAAGCTAAATTTAACAACACATACTAGAACAAGTCTAGACATCTGCATAAAACATGATTTGTGGGTCTACTTACATTATAAAACAAATTTAAGAAGGGTGAGAAGTACAGAACTGTAAAGTATGGAGGGAAAAACAATATCAAGTAATCAGTTCTTGTATTAACACGATCTTGAAATAAATTTGTGGGTCTACTTACATTATAAAACAAATTTAAGAAGGATGAGAAGTACAGAACTGTAAAGTATGGAGGGAAAAACAATATCAAGTAATCAGTTCTTGTATTAACACGATCTTGAAATAACCTTAATCCCCCCCCTTGGAAACCCTAAAATTCCCCCCTGTGAGGTGGTGGTGGGGGAGGAGAATTCTCCACCGGTTGAGAACCACTGCTCTAGACATTCCCATATGTACTCCACCCGATCTTCAACAGTTAGTAGAGAGTCCTGATACTAGTAGTTGCCATGACTCAAATCATAGCTCATGGCATGACAAGATATAGTTACGTGAAAGGACGCAACAATCGTGGATCTTAATCCACGTGGCGCATGCCGAGTCACGGAACGGAAATAAGGCCCGTGAAGTGGACTGAACTGGACTGGATCAGTCGGTGAGAGTTGCTCTGCGGTTGCGGTTCAAGTTTGGACACAACAAAGTGAAAAAAATGGGCTCTGGCCAGTGATTGTGTCATCCGTAATGTTAGGGATTTTAGTATGATTGTTAAATGTGTATAACTATGATTGCACATATCATAATGTGAATTTGATGTGTGCGCAATGGTGAAATTATAGAAATAATTACATACTCTTCTATTGTGATTGACGTTCGTAGATGTGTTGTAACGTTAAACAACAGCAGCATTTTATGGTCTAATCTTTGTAGACCAATACGTAGTAGAGTTAATGAGCCAGTATTGATTTAGCTGCACATGATCTTTGAAGTGATAGGCGCTTGCTATAATTCGTTCAACTGAAATAAACCAGGGCGACAGTAAACGCAAGCATTAGCTTTACTTGACTATGGCAATGGTATCAGTAGCAGTCTGAGTATGTGTCCGTGTGGGCTTTATTGGCACACGTACATTCTTTGACTCTCATCTCATCTCATCATGTTCCTCTTGTACCTTGCGGTGTCTAGGTGAATTATAAACAGCGGGAGAGTGTCCGCTTACGGGTTTCATATATCGAAATTCCCATGGACTCTGTTATTCCCTGCGTCCATCATTTACGCGGTCGGCCTCTTCCTCTGCTTCCCTCTGGTCTGTACATTACTGCTTGTTGTGGTATACTGTTAGTTGGTAACCTACTTGAATGACCAAACCATTTGACTTGCTGCCTTCTAATAAAATCTAGTGCAGTAATCTTTGATTAATTTACTGTATTCCCTTAGTTAATTTACACACAGGAACCACGAACAATACGCTGTAAGATTTACCTGTTTTGTGCAAACAGACAGATTTCGTGTTAAATCTGAAATTACTGTGGGGATAACAGGCTTTCCACATTTGAACAATACTTGTGACTATGTGTTTTAAATGTTTCAGCTTAAGTATTATTCATCTATTCACATCAAATGATATATAACTCTGCAGTATACACCTGATGAGATGCAGCGAAATATGCCAGGCAATAAATAATGCAACAATTGTTTGTGGCTTCTGTGTTCAGATTAATGAAATGATTAGATTCAAGGACACCATCATCATCATGAAGCTGTCTGTGCAGAATGTTGCTCTCATCCTGTCCTGCCGGAAATATTCCTGATCCCTGGCCAGGTCCCCTGCCTAATACATGTTCATGCCAGAGGTATCCACAATGCCCTGTGTGCATCTTCGACCCCTACCATCCTTTCAGGAACCATGCCATGATGTTGAATATATGCCAGATTTCAGGAACCATGTCTGCCATCACTGTTCTGTCCAAACTGTCATGATGTTGAATATATGCCAGATTTCAGGAACCATGTCTGCCATCACTGTTCTGTCCAAACTACCATGATGTTGAATATATGCCAGATTTCAGGAACCATGTCTGTCATCACTGTTCTGTCCAAACTGCCATGATGTTGAATATATGCCAGATTTCAGGAAACATGTCTGCCATCACTGTTCTGTCCAAACTACCATGATGTTGAATATATGCCAGATTTCAGGAACCATGTCTGCCATCACTGTTCTGTCCAAACTACCATGATGTTGAATATATGCCAGATTTCAGGAACCATGTCTGCCATCACTGTTCTGTCCAAACTACCATGATGTTGAATATATGCCAGATTTCAGGAACCATGTCTGCCATCACTGTTCTGTCCAAACTACCATGATGTTGAATATATGCCAAATTTCAGTGTCCAAGATGTGATGCTGTTTAAGGGCTAGCTTTCCTCCATGCTAAGATTTCACTGAGTGTGGGCACTTTTCTTCGTCCTAGTCCTTGGCACTCTAAGACCTTCCTGGTCCATGGCATTCTAAGGACCTCCTAGTCCTATGGCACTCTAAGAGTTCCTCTGTGTATGTGTGCTGGCATGTGGGTGTTAATTATGTATGCACGCATGCATGATGATCATAACATTGAAATATTATTTGTTTGTGTTTGGTGTATGTTCACATCATTCATTTTACAGTTTGACACACACACACACACCCCCTCCCCCCAATTTAAATCTAACATTCATGATAGATGAATGGTGTGTGAAAAACTAGTGAGTGGAAAGACTGAATTCTAGATAGCCCTGTGTGCCCAACTTGTGTCCCATTGCATCCCCATGTCAAGGGCCAGAAGTCAACATTTTAATCCAACTGACCGGTGTAACGGCTGAACCCCCTACCTCTGCGTCAGCACACCTGGAAGTTTAAGAGTGATGCTCTTACCCCTTCAGCCATGCTTACCTCCAACTGTGACTGTATTTGTTCGTAGATGTTGTGCCATTGTCTCTCAATAGTGCTTAAAGATTAACAGCATAGGATTGACAACAATGCACCAGGTTTGACTCCTAGCTTGGGCTTCTCTCCACAGAAAGGCCAGCTGCCTGCCAAGAGCATCATACAACGCATGAGCTCAGGTCTACAAGAGGTGGACCCTGCAGCCAGTAGGGTTCAGATCATCTCTCAGGAAGGGTGAACATTAGTAGCCTGCTGATGACCCACAGATTACCTGCCAGTGTAGACTGGGAAAACATGACTCGAGTTCAAGGGTCAATAGGGCTCTGGCTTCGCCAGGGAGAACTGACTCCCCTTGCTAAAATGTGCCTGTCCTTAACATGCAACTGGCCTAGCAAGCTGGCAGGGTGTTTTTCCTACTGCTCAAAGAAAAATAATGAAGCATTTAAGCATTTATGAAGACTATAAAAGGGGTCTCTCCTGTAATTTATGCTTCATTTGGACACCAGCAAGGTACAAGGGCAACAAGATAGATGAGAGCAGCAATGACCTTCTCAATATACTGTTTAACCTCTGCACCACTACGGCCAGTCTATGCTTGGCTTCCTATCAATACTCCTCATGGTTTTTGATCATGAAAACAAGATATTAAAAGTTTGAGATACTTTCAATGATTGTCATTTATCATACAAGATAACCTTCAAGACTGCCACACATTTCATCAACTGTGAACTAAACCCTGGCCCACAGAGATACACCATCTCACCTACAGGGGTGTGCACTGAACTAATATTTGTGTGTGGATCAGCTTTCCCTATTACCAGTAGCCTGCAGACAATCCCACTTCGACTTCTGGGGTGTCAACACATATAAGTCTTAAGGAACAAAGTTAGAACTTACTGACAATAATTGCAATGATCACAGCCAAAACAAGAGCCAGTATAAGCTTCATCTGTCAACAGATTCAAGAGTTAAATAAGTCATGAAACCACTGAATAAACAATACACACAAACATACACACATAGTTTGCTAAATTATCACATTGTTTCTAACCTTCACAAATTCACGAGTAAAACACAAACATACATATATTAATTACTAAATTATCAAATTGTTTCTAACATTCACAAATTCACGAATAATACACAAACATACACATATTATTTGCTAAATTATCACATTGTTTCTAACCTTCACTTCTTCATTTTAGGGAAATGCATTACGCCAAGTGATGCACCTCAAAAGTCAGTGTATTTGACTTCAGCATTTGTCAGGTTTTCTTCCTCTAGACAGATTCCATCCAAGGCAACAGGTTCTATCTACTCGTGGATAGGTACAACACAGCTTCAAATGTCCCCTCCCCAACCTAGACATACAACACAGCTTCAAATGTCCCCTCCCCAACCTAGACATACAACACAGCTTCAAATGTCCCCTCCCCAACCTAGACACACAACACAGCTTCAAATGTCCCCTCCCCAACCTAGACACACAACACAGCTTCAAATGTCCCCTCCCCAACCTAGACACTCAACACAACTTCAAATGTCCCCTCCCCAACCTAGACACACAACACAGCTTCAAATGTCCCCTCCCCAACCTAGACACACAACGCGGCTTCAAATGTCCCCTCCCCAACGTAAACATACAACACAGCTTCAAATGTCCCCTCCCCAACCTAGACATACATCACAGCTTCAAATGTCCCCTCCCCAACCTAGACATACATCACAGCTTCAAATGTCCCCTCCCCAACCTAGACACACAATGCAGCTTCAAATGTCCCCTCCCCAACCTAGACATACAACACAGCTTCAAATGTCCCCTCCTCAACCTAGACACACAACATAGCTTCAAATGTCCCCTCCCCAACCTAGACATACAACACAGCTTCAAATGTCCCCTCCCCAACCTAGACATACAACACAGCTTCAAATGTCCCCTCCCCAACCTAGACATACAACACAGCTTCAAATGTCTCCTCCCCAACCTAGACATACAACACAGCTTCAAATGTCCCCTCCCCAACCTAGACATACAAATTTTAAAAAATTTAGTTGCATGTCCTTCACAAGACGTAGCAGTCAACCCCAGCATTTTCGCTGTTTGTGAATCCTGGGCAAATTTTACGTTCAGTAGTTTGCCATTGCTTTCTGAATGACCAGCACCTATACTTTTTTTTTCGAAAAAAAAACCAGCATCACTGTGTTTCGAACCCGGGTATACGGGCTCACAAAGCGTGTTCGCAAGCCCTTAGCAACAGCTACCAGCATACAACACAGATTCAAATAAACGCATCCAATTTCACTGCTGTATATAAACAGCCTACTTCAGTTGTATCTGATCATGGGTTGATACACCCTATATGCAGGAATCCCCAGCCACGCAGCCAGGCATCCCTTTCAATGGGTTCTTGTCTACTCCACTTGCTGAAGTAGTTTCCAATCACAGACACAGACTTCAAGATGATCTCTTACAATGCACCTCCACACATTTCTTGAGTGTTCTCCTGGGTTCTTGTCTACTCTACTTGCTAAAACAGTCTCCTGTCTCATAATTCAAGATAGTGTCTTACAGTGCATCTCCACACATTTCTTGAGTGTTGTCCTGGGTTCTTGTCTACTCCACTTGCTGAAGTAGTCTCCAGTCACAGACACAAGAGTTCAAGATGATCCCTTACAGTGCACCTCCACACATTTCAGTCTAAAGCCTTTCACTTCCAAACTGTGGTGTCTAACCCCAACATTTGTATATCCCTTGCAAGTATCTTTGAATTGTAGTTGCGGTTGTCTACTTACTGTCTATAACTGCTTGCCAGCTACCCACAGAGAATGTCCTTTGAAATACATCCCTCTGGCATGTGACCAAGCTAGGACATTCAGTACCACAGAGAATGTCCATTAAAATGCATCCCTTGGCACACAGTAAACATGGCCAAGCTAGGACATTCAGCACCACAGAGAATGTCCATTAAAATGCATTCCTCCAGCACACAGTAAACATGGTCAAGCTAGGACATTCAGGACAATCTAAATATATCATAGTCATCATTTGTACCGAAGCAGCTTCCTGCCATGAGTCTGATGTGATTGTATTATCACATTTTGTAGGCTGGAGAGCAAGGAGGAATAGGTGGGTAATCTTTCCCTCACTTTGGCCAGCGATGAGCCCTGTTGTTGAACCCATCTCTGGTCGTGACCATGACATTACTGGCATAGTTTGCTATCAACTTCAAAGATGCATGACACAGATTAAGAGCAGAATTGGTCTAACAAAAGCTGCATTTCAAAAAATGAAAAGTATCTTGTGCTATAAGTCACTGTCATTGAATGTAAGAAATAGAGTTTTATATGTTATATATAATCTGGTTTGCTGTATGGCAGTGAATCTTGGAACGTGAATGAACAAATTAGGAAAAGATTAGAAGCAGCGGAAATGTAGTTCCCGAGATGAATGTTGAGACTACCTTGGACTGCCAGAGTAACTAACAACAATTGACTGGAAGAGGTTAATGAAACTAGGACATTATATACAACTTAAATTAAAAATTAAACAAACAGCAATCTTTGGCCATGTGATGAGAAGAAAGGCATTAGAGAACATCGTGACAACAGGAAAGATCAGTGGGACAAGAGGCAGAGCCAGCCTGAAAGAAATGACGGTGGCATGAATAAATATCATCAGTAGAGTTGATCGAAAACACCAAAGGCCGAGATCTGTGGAGAGACATGAACACCCATGCCAGTTAGCAGGGCACTTGATGATAATGAATGTTTAATATAAAGCAAGACAAGACAATGAAATCTCTGTAAAAAATAAAACAGTAAATAAAAAGCGATCTTAACGAAACAAACAACAAAAGTGAATCAGACCACTCACCCTGCAGTTCTTCCACCACATGGCTTTGTGTAAAGATTTAGACCTTGAACGAAACATGTCCGAGCTACTGGACAAGCTTTCTGTGAGAACGACAGTTCATGCTTTCAATTATAACAGGCCAGGTTGTTGTAGATAGGAAAATGACAATTTTCTTGTGGGTTGGTAAAGTGACATTTGTGTTGTAAATTGGTAAATTAACAATTCTATTTTATTTGGTCATTTCGAGATTTGGGTTTTGAATATTGAGCACAACCCACTACTGACAACACTGATCGTATTCCGGTATGAACCTTGGGCCTTGTCCATGTTAGATTGATGTGGACAAGGCCCAAGGCTCGTACCGGAATACGATCAGCGGTGTAGTAGTGGGTTGTGCTCAACCTTCAAAATTCTGTTTTAGCTGGATAATCTGCTCTTTAGTAAATGGACAATTTTAAATAGTTCAGCAGCTGTGCAACCTGTTCGTTCTTGAGTAAACTGACAATCTGAGAACAGTTTAATAACCAGATATCCAATTTTTCTTCACAACTGAGAATTTGTTACCAATTTCACAACTGGACATTCTGTTTGTTTTTTAGTACATTTAAATTTAATAAGCTTATAAAATAAACAATTGGTTTAGAAATCTCATTTTCACGGGACACATCATACAGGTCCTCCAGTTTTGTTTCCTCAAGTTCCTTACCAGACTTGTTTTGTAAGTCGCCTAGTTCCCTCTCATGTCCTAATCTGACTTGTCCTGTAAAGTTTATTAAGTCCCCTCAAATGTCCTTACCTGATGTGTCTTTAAGTTCTCTAACCTGTCCACTCAAATGTCCTTACCTGATTTGTCATCTAACGTGTCCCCTCAAATTTCCCTATCTGATATTTTCTTAAGTCCTCTGATATGCCCCCTCAAATGTCCTTACTCAATATGCCCCAAATGTCCTTACATGGTGTGTCCTGTAATTCCTCTAACCTGTCCCCTCAAATTCTTAACATGGTGTGTCCTGTGAGTCCTCTAATGTCTCAAATGTCCTAACCCAATGTGTCCCAAAAGTTCTCTACACTGACTTCTCAAATGTCCTTACCTGATTTGTCTTGTAGGTCCTCCAATCTGTCACCTCTCTCAATGACCTTGTTTACATTCGACTTCATAATGTCAACAACATCCTCAACTTGGCCTTGAAGACTGAAAGCAATGTCAACGCAGAATCAAAAAAGATTCAAACATGACAGGGCGTGACAGATTAAACACAGAGAATGAGTGAGACAGAGGTACAAGAATCAGAGGAAGTGGAGACACACACAGAAGGAAAAAAACACACACAGGGGGAAAAAGAGGCACACACAGAACGAAAAAGAGGCACACACAAACATGGAGAGAGAAGAGCACAGAGAGAGCAAGGGAGAGGGACACACAGACACAGAGAGAGAAAGAGAAGAAAGGAGATGTACATTTGTACCATTAGAGATGCACAAACGGAAACAAAAAAGAAAGACAGGGAAAGGCAGATATCAAGGCACAGTGAAAATGGAACAACAAAATTAAGAAACAAATAGTTACAAAGGAAGAAAAACAAATAGAAACTTGGATGTATAGAGAAAGAGAAAAACAGACAGAGAAGCAAGAAATACAGAAGTGGACAGAGTGATACAGAGAGAAACAGACATACAAACAAGAAATATAAGAAGTGGCAGAGAGAAACAGACAGAGAAACAAGAAATATAAGAAGTGGACAGAGTGATGCAGAGAGAAACAGACATACAAACAAGAAATATAAGAAGTGGACAGAGTGATGCAGAGAGAAACAGACATGGAAGATTCATACAAAGAGACAAATATGGAGAGAAAGTAAAGAAAGGCGTAAAAACATAAACAGGCACGAAAAGACACACAGATGTTCAGCGAAACAGACAAGCTGTATAAAATACAGTTTATGAAACAAAGCCAGAGAGAAACAAAGGATTGGAAGGTTGTAAAAGAATGTTCCAGTGGCATAGTGGATTTCTCCCTTGCTTATCAAGACAATAGTTTGGGTTCAATTCCCAGAAGTGAGAAGATTATTAATTCAGATCAACACAGCTCATAAGCCAGGTACCAAATTTGTTCCTGAATTTTCTGGGAAGGAACCAGTGGTAACAAAACTGGTCACCTCACCTCATGTTCTGTGGTGTAGTCAAGCCAGGGAGCACCAGCCCACCACCCTGGCACTTTTAACGTAACCAGAGTGCACCCTGCCTAGAAACATTACCGTCAATATTTAGTTTTTAAATGTGCTTTATTTGACATGAATGTTTTATGTGTCTATCTAAACAAAACTTCACGTAGCACAATGACTGAGGCATCTATTAGTCAGTGTTATATGTTAACTGTGTTGAGTTGAGTTGAGTTGAGATGAGTTGAGTAGAGTTGTGTTGTGTCAAGAACCGGCATCATAGGATTCAGAATATTAGTATACATACTCTGTCTTTATCTGCAACAACTAGCGAAGAGTTCCAATACTAAGCAGTCTGATTGTGTGTTCGTCTGGCCTTTCCTTGGAGTCCGAGTGTTGGCCAGATTCTCTGGTCACTCGCTGCGGTAGTATACCCGGGTTCGAAACACAGCGGTGCTGGTTTTTATTCGAAAAAGATATAGGTGCCGGTTGTTCAGAAATCAATGGCAAACTACTGAACATAAAACTTGCCCAGGAATCATGAACAGCCAAAATGCTGGGGTTGACTGATACATCCTGTAAAGGACATGCAACTAAATTTGTTTAAATGATAATGATGATGAAGATGATGATGGAGGTGATGATGGAGGTGATGATGTTAATGATAATAAAGATGATAATGATAATGGTTGCTATGATTAAGATGGTGGTATTGATAGTTTAAGATGGCAGTGATGACAAACGTAAAGATTATGGTTGCAATGATAATGAAGACGCACAAAGATTACAATAATATTAAACATTCCAGAACTCACTGCTTCATCTTGTGATCAGATCTGAGTCTCTCTGTATTCACTCTGGGTCCACTGAACAAGAAGAAACAAAATTCCAGTTAACAATCAATTCAATTCTAACTTATGCTCGCTCCCACTCTTCATTCAAACGCTCCCACTCTTCATTCAAACGCCCCCACTCTTCATATCAAATGCCCCCACTCTTCATTCAAATGCCCCCACTCTTCATTCAAATCCCCCCACTCTTCATTCAAATTCCCCCACTCTTCATTCAAACTCCCCCTCTCTTCATTCAAATGCCCCCACTCTTCATTCAAATGCTCCCACTCTTCATTCAAACGCTCCCACTCTTCATTCAAATGCTCCCACTCTTCATTCAAACGCCCCCACTCTTCATTCAAATTCCCCCACTCTTCATTCAAACGCTCCCACTCTTCATTCAAATCCCCCCACTCTTCATTCAAATGCTCCCACTCTTCATTCAAACGCCCCCACTCTTCATTCAAACGCCCCCACTCTTCATTCAAATTCCCCACTCTTCATTCAAACGCCCCCACTCTTCATTCAAATGCCCCCACTCTTCATTCAAACACTCCCACTCTTCATTCAAACGCCCCCACTCTTCATTCAAACGCTCCCACTCTTCATTTAAACGCTCCCATTCTTCATTCAAATGCTCCCACTCTTCATTAAAATGCTCCCACTCTTCATTCAAATGCTCCCACTCTTCATTCAAACAATCTGACACACAATCTCTCCTAAACAATTTTTATTTTGATGTTTGCTCGTTTTGAACTCAAGTATAGTCCATACGCTAATACATTCTTTAAAAAAAAGCTTAAAAGTCGACAGGGTCGACTTCATTGCACCGGGTTTTTATCCCATATGGCTCAGTCTCTTTCCACAGCACGGAAAGCATTGCACAAA
This sequence comes from Cepaea nemoralis, assembly GCA_014155875.1. Taxonomy (NCBI): domain Eukaryota; kingdom Metazoa; phylum Mollusca; class Gastropoda; order Stylommatophora; family Helicidae; genus Cepaea; species Cepaea nemoralis. The sequence goes on along the minus strand of JACEFZ010017920.1, from coordinate 46,825 downwards.
GCATGAACTCCGTAGCTCCAGCGTGACCCTCAGGAGTCTCCGAAAAAATGCACCCGTGAACCGAAGGTTCCGGCCCGGAATCGAACCCACAACATTCAGGAGCCCGAGTCAGACGGCTTGACCACTGGAGACTCCCACTCTCTCTCTCAGTAAATGTATCAGTCAATCTCTAATACACTGTCTCTCACTAATTGTATCAGTCAATCTCTAAAGAAGATTTCCCTCTCACTAGCTGTACCAATCCATCTCTGACACAATCCCTCACCCATGTATTGAACTATGGTAATACACCTACACACACAGCAAGAGCAATAAAACTATAGCAACCAGAGAGAAGAATAACGAAACTCAGATGCAGTTTAATCAAACTTATAACTAAATTTTAAAGACAACAGGGTTGACTTCATTGCACGGAGCTCTAACCCACATGGCTACTTCTTTCCATCTTCTTTCTACTATATCAATAATTAATTAGTGAATCATATAGTATTGATTATTGCATATTTCCCATGCCTTTATAATGCATGTTTTGGTATAGTTGTTGTTACTCTCGATTAGCGTCATAAGTGATGTATAGATGAAATAATGTATGAAAGAGAGTGATAGAAGGGCAGAATGTTAAGTGGGCCTGCGTGCCTAATTCTGAACCCTTTGAAAATAAAATCTGTTCACTCTGCAGAATACAGAGCACGAACTTCGTAGCTCTGATGATGATTTATAACAGCCAATATGAGCTAAATACAAAAACAAGATTTACAGAGTTTTTGATTAGCCTCGTGGCGTAGTGACTAGACACTTGCCAGCCAACCAGGTGTGCATGGGTTCAATCCACAGCTGAGCGAACTTGGATTGTTAAAAATGGACCTGTACCCCATAGGGCGAGCCAGCCTAAAATGGCTACCAGGAAAGGCTTGGGAAGTAAAGGCGGTCAGCGTGACACTGACCACAACACCCACTGAGTGCTGATTGGTCGATATAAAATATGGGTCTGGCAACATCACGCCCGATGCACCTTACCTCGTGTAATGGGGCCCTTTACCTTTTTTTTAACATACTTTTGAGACAGTAATTTACAAATAACAAAACCATGTGATTTATACATGAATGGGCCGAAAACTAGCATGACAGTTATGTAGAACACATCTGCTTCTTCTTCAGACGCTTTGTATGGTGTCGACTTTGATTGAATGTTGTTTGTTTTATTCTTTGTTTCTCTGTGGTTTAAGCTTTCCACATAGATCTTCCTGTTTTCCTTTGCCCAGAACGTTCTCACATGAGGCTAACTCAGCTATTTCCCCTTTTCTGATGATATGCCCTGCATGTGTCATCTTCTTCTGACGTTTTGATGACTGATCTAGTAACGCCTGCAGCAGTCAACAGGTCAACATTTGTCTTCTTGATAGTCCAAGATATTATCAATTTATTCTAAAAAGAATATCTTCACTACCTCCAGAGGTGGTCAGCATGGCCTGCTCTTAAACTTCCGGTGTGCTGATGTCGAGGTAATGGGTTCAACCCCTACACCGGTCAGTTGGACTAAAATGTTGATTTTTTTCACCCTTGACTTGGTGACGTAAATTACACATACCTCAGAAGTTGGAGTCGATTCGCCTGATCACAAGGGACACTGGTAATAGGGAAAGCTAATCCACATGCACAAACCAGTTGAGTGAACTAGATGTATTAGCACATGTAAGGTTTAAAGTGAGCCAACGCAAGAACAACAAAATAACTTCCTCCAGTTTTTTTCATAATTCCATGACTCATTGTCCAGATACAAAATAAATAAATAAATAATTCACATCCGCTACATTAGTGATTTTATAAAGATGCGATCTGTTTGGAGGCTTTTAAAAAAACAGACTGTGTGTGATAAGTAAAGTCACAAAAATTAAGTTGATGATCTCAATAAAGGAATACCTGATGACAGGACTTGAAGACAGGAGGAGTCGTGGCTGAGAGGTCTGATCTATGAATTTTTACATGAACCCTTGGTATCTGATATCACACACCTCCCTAATTTCTTGGGTAGTGAGATCGGGTACTTAGTTTTCTCAGATAAGGGGAGAAACAGAACGTCCTGTGTACTGTTGTGCACATAACATTCACACAACAGTTGAAAATTGCAATGAAAAAGCTGCAAGGCTGCTGACCTGCTAGGAAGCTAGGAAGGAAACCCTAGAAGATGTAGACAGAGCTCATCAGCTTGTATGGAATCTGTCTAGAGGAAGAAAAGCATACACATGATAGTAGAGTATAATCTTTGAGGCGTATAAGTGTGACTCACTTCCCTCAACTGAGGAAAGGAGGAGGAGGATTTGAAATAAGGATCTGTAGATGTACAAGCACAAAAAACATGTTTTTAAAAACCTCAAATTTAAACTGCTGATTTCTACAGAAATTGAAAATAAGGAAATCTGCCGAAATTAACCAGCATTCAATAAGCAATAACATAAAAAGCAAAGAAACAAATAGACACCCGTTGGATGTATAATAAAAATGGTAACTGGCAACAAATAGAGAACAAATGAATATCTATTGACAAACAAAAGTAAACATTCTGAGATTATACATTTTTTCATTTGAAAACATATGGATGTGAATTATGGACCTTTTCAGAAACGCTAAAGAAGAAAATCAAGGCTTTTGAACTGAGATGTTAAAGAAATGTTCTTAGAATAACATGGACGAAGAAGACAAAAATACTGATATTCTACAAGAATGTAACATTGAAAAAAAAGAGATTATACAACAGTATCACATATTGGAAACTTAAAGTACTTCAGCCACATCAAATGCCACAGTAGTTTAAAGTGAACAGTAATGAAAGGTATGGTTCCTGGAATATAAACAGGTACAGACCAGCACTACAGTGGACACACAACATTATAGACACCACAAACATTTTAAAAAAGTGATTAACACAGAGGAAATAGAGGACTTAGTCTTTCAGGCAGGCTGTGATGAGTGACATGATGACAAATTACTTTCGGAAGAAGTCCTCATCGTCAGAGTTGTCATCCAGTAATCCTCTCTGTAGGGAAAAAAAGGCAGTTGTAGTTTTTTTTGGCCACATTATGAGAAGAGGTCATAGATATGATTGAGATACTGTATAACAGAGGACAGTATTTCTGTTTTCTAATAGCGTCAAATGTTGGCGGCACTACATTGTGTTGTTGACTTTGGGTGAAGGAGCACAGTTGGGAGGGTACAAGCCTTATCCTAGTGCGAGGAAATGCAACCTAAATAAATATCATGGTGGAGCAGACATGGCCCTCAGCCTTGGGTGACAACTGGTCTAGGATTGAAAATGAAAAAGATGGACAGTCAGAGCATAGCTTTGTTGATCTGACAGTTTCTGCAGCTAGTCTTGTTCCAGATGTATTGGCGTTATCTTTCCTCTAAAGTAAACAAGGCAGATCGAGACAGATAGATCATGCTGCATGGGCAACACATGGTCTCTACAATTCAGCCCAGGCTTTGTGCAATGGAGAGGTACAATGTCTTTTTTTTAAGCATAATATAACAAACCTATCGTCTGTCAAGACAGCAAGGTGCCAGGACATGAGAAGTAAAAATCTGAAACATGATAACAGGAAAGATTTATGGAAAGAGAGATAAAGGAAGGCTGTGGAAGATGATTCTTGACAACCTTTCATCATGTCATGGAAAGGTATCAGCACACAAACTGATATATTCTGTTCGAGATCACAGATGTGGAGAAGCATGGTCATCAAAGCACTTGATGATGATGGAAGTAACAAACAAATCTGACACTTACAAATATGCTGAAGCCGGCATCAACAAATTAACATAATTAAACATCATAAATGATCTATGCAAATGTTCTTTGACACCACATTGTGCTTATATGCCTATTCTGTAGGTTTCAATTTGAAATTTCTCAGATTTTTCCAAAATTATGAAAGAAATTTACTTGATAGATCTGAATACCAAACACAAGACTCAACATCACTGCATTTGAAACATTCCAACACATACTACATCCACTTCTTCAATAGCTACCAAAGCGTTCCTTTGCTGAATATTTCAGTAGCAATTTGGTTAAAAGTCTGCCAGGATTGTCTTCTACAAACTGTCTTTCCAGATAAGGATACTCCCGTCTGTTGGGCCACTCTCTCCATCCAATCCCAGAGTGCCTTCACCACATCACCTTTACAATAAAGTACAGATGCAGCCAATTTATCAAGTTGTTCATTGCCCTGCACACCTGCATGCCCTGCACACAAACCATCCACACTATGCTCACAATCTCCATCCTGTCTAGCAATTCTAGCCACTCCACTCAAAACATGCCAATTTCCACTTTCTAAAACATACTCTGTGAGTTCTGTTACAAACACATGTCTGGCTGTGCTACCCTCCAATCATCTGAAGGCTACCATCACAACCTCAACTTCCATTATCATGCTACATGTTGCAGTAGTTTTAAACAGTGTCCACTTGTATCCAGCAGAATAAATGGATAAACTTTGTCATTTCTAACCAGTAGACTTTCTCCGACTTTCTCAAAGCGTTCCTTTGCTGAATATTTCAGTAGCAATTTGGTTAAAAGTCTGCCATGATTGTTTTCTACAAACTGTCTTTCCAGATAAGGATACTCCCGTCTGTTGGGCTGTCCCGTCTGTTGAGACATAGAGATTAGGAGCAGAATAGGGTAGGCAAAAGCCGCATTTAAGAAAATGAAGAGTATCTTATGCAATAAGTCACTATCACTGAATGTAAGAAAGAGAGTGCTGAAATCCTGGGAAGGTTAACCCGGTCAACAAATGCCCGCAGAAGTCGGATGTGTCGGCCTAGCGGCGCAAGAACGCAGCTCTGCTGTAAACAGGCACAACGCAGTCACATCCGAAAAAAAATCCGGATGAACGAAGAAGAAGAAGAAGAGTGCTGAAATGCTATGTAGAATCAGTTTTGCTGTATGGCAGTGAATCTTGGAATGTAAATGAACAAATTAAGAAGAAATTAGAAGCAACAGAGATGTGGTTCTGAGACGAATTTTGTGAATTTCTTGGACTGCCAGAGTAACTAACGACAACAGCCTGAAACAGGCTAATGAAACTAGAACATTATATACAACAATAAGACAGAGACAAACATCTTTCTTCGGTCACGTGATGAGAAGAGAGGCATTGGAGAACATCGTAACAACTGGAAAGATCAAGGGGAAGAGAGGCAGAGGCAGACCAAGAGAAATGATGCTGGATGGATTGAGACGGTGGCATGGAGGAATATCAGCAGCAGAGTTGATCCAGAAAACCAAAGACCGAGATCTATGGAGAGCCATGAACGCCTACGCCAGCTGGCACGGCACTTGATGATGATGATGATGAGACTTTCCCACTCAAATCTCTACATGAATTATAAGCATAAATATTTTTCTTCTGTCATCCTGTACCCTCCACTGAAGCACAGTCCTTCACTCAGCTCCCTACAAGTCCTCCTATCCCTGGCTAACTCATGCTCTATCCTCATCATTCCCATATTATTTGTTTCTGTCTGTATTTCTCTTCTCCACATGTCTTCAGATCTTCCTCTATTTTTTGGTCCTGTGGATTCCAGACAAATGCTTATCTACCGTGTTTTCCCAAAATAAGACCGGGTCTTATATTAATTTTACCTTTAAAAAATGCACTAGGGCTTATTTTCGAAGGATGTCTTATATTTTTTTTTTATAAGAAAAATGTGTTTCTTATCCATACAGTGGGGCTGATTTAACATTGGAATAGAATATTCTAGGTTTGGTGCTAAGTTCAATGTTATTCAACTGCCAAAAACAATGATACAAATATTATACACTTACCCTCTCTGCATCATCAGACCTGGACAAGTCAGAGCCTTCTGGTAATCGTACAAACTTAGGTGGCATATTTTCCCTGCTGAAGTATGTTTCTTAGCCCCTGTGCATAAAACACAACAGTTATCACAGTGACAGGAAAGCATAATAGTAAATACAGTAGGTAAAATAAGGAACAAAAACATGTCCATGTCATGAGGCATCCTAGGTGTACGGTGCTGTTCTATATTTGGGCACTCTTCTGAAGGATGGCCCCAAATTATTTAGTGTAAAAAGCATCCCTTACAGGGCCTCATTAGGTGAAATAATAAAACATATCTACGAACTAAAATATAGAAGTGAGAAAACGGAATTACGTACCAATAATATTTCAGTTATATGTGGAAATTGTGACACTAAAGTTGTAAATACTGTCGGGAAAACATGTTCTTTGTGAAAAAATTGTACATAGAACGCGCATTGAATGTGTTGATCACTTCCGGTTGAGTGTGTTGGCGGACTGCTAGACCGATCGATGGATGCAATGTTTCTGGACCCAGAGGGCCCTCACTGTCATTGGAGTGTATATCCATATCTTGTGCTACCGATGACAGTGAGCGTCCCCCGGGCCCAGAAACATTTATTGCATCCATCGATCTGTCTAGCAGTCCACCACACACTGAAGTGATGAACAACACATCGCCCCGGAACGAGCATAATCATCTAATGAGGCCCTGTAAGGGATACTTTTTACGCTAAATAATTTGGGGCCGTCATTTGGAAGAGTGCCATTGTATAGAGAAACTGCTACTTGACCGGACATGTGGTCAGTATCATGTAGCCCCCTTTACTTCCCATAACATTTCCTAGTACCCATTTTTTTTTAGGCTGGCCCTCCTGGTAGCAGGTCGATGTTTCAAATATCCCAACATCTAGTAGTATCTGAACACCACAGGACCATCGTGGCAGGAAAGTATTCTCTAACTAAACTATATTATTATTAATATATATATATAATTATATCACTAACAATATTCTATTCTAGTCTCACTGAGCCCGATTTATTATCACAAATATGGTCAGATGAACTGAAAGTATTCTTTACAAAAATACACTAACAAAGCACTAAGTAGAGAATAACGCCTGATAAAGTTAAGTTAGTTGCATATCCTTTACATGACAACGCAGTCAACCCCAGCATTTTTTGGCTGTTTGTGATTTCTTTGGCAAGTGAGTGTCACAGTGTGCACAGTCACACTGTCGTCAGTGTGAATGTTCAGTAGACGTAGTTTTTTTTATTTACAAATACAAACAAGCTAACAATAAAAAACTACTAATACTATGACAAATCAAATAAATATGGAGACGTTAATTTTCTCTTCACCGATCACATGAGTTTGAACACTAAAGGCGAATAAATATATTCACTGGACACAGAGAAAGCAAGAGAGCGGACACGTAGACTAGCAATAAACTAACAGACGACAATCGTCCACCATAACAACATCACAGCCGGAAGTGGGGTTGGTCTAAATGTCGACCTGTACAGAAACATCACATCACAGGGTTCCACAGATAATATTCTTTCATTTCAAACCTGAAGTCTCCGTGGCAAAGTAGTCAAGCCGTTTGACTCGGCCTCCGAAGGTTGTGGATTCGATTCCGGGTCGGGTCTTTTGGTTCACGGTCACGAGTGCATTTTTTCTGAGACTCATATGGGTCGTCGCTGGAGCTACGGAGTTCGTGCTTTGTGTTACGCTTTCCGCTATGCGGACCATTTAAACAATGATTGATTGATTGATTGATTGATTGATTTAGGAACCGACATCACAGCATTCGGGGCATTCCCATAAGCGCTCCGTCCCCATCCTCAGAAGCCAGCGAAGAGTTCCAACCCCAATAGTACCAGTAGCAATCTGAATGAACAGAGAATAAACAATGAACAGAGGAAACAACAGAGTTCATGGGAATTTCGACATACGAAGTCAATAAACGGGCAATCTCCCTCTGTTTATGATTCACCTCGACACCGCAAGGTACAGGAACAAGATGAGATGAGAATTTCTTTTAAAGCCCAAAGTTGAGTTGAGTCAAAAACCAACATTACAGCACTCAGGACATTTCCATGGGGGAACTCTTCCTTATCTTGAACGGTAAGTGAAGAGTCCTATTACAAATAGTACCAGTAGCAGTCTCATTATGTGTCCATCTGGTCTATCCTGGAAGTCCTGAGTATTGGCTTGATTTTCTAGTCTCTCCCTATCGCACCATTCTCTCAGGCCATGACGATTTATAATTATATGTTCGTCCACACTATCCAACCGTCCACGACTGCCTTATCATGCACCAATACCCCCACCCAGAGGTGCAGATCCAGCCAATCTATCCGCATGCTTGTTTCCCACCACACCAACATGTCCTTGGAAGAAGATCCTAGGGATACTCCCTATCTGGGATTTTTTTTAAAAACTGAACCAAGCCATTCTACAGGAAGCATACGTGTTTACGCCCTTCTCAGCATGTTCTGTGAACCCGTTACAGGCATAAGATGCGTGTGCTGTTTGCCAGAGAATCGCCAAAGTGACTGCCTCAGGGGTGTGGTTCCTGAAACGACTGTTGTGAATTCCCTGGACTGCTAGAGAAAATACGATTGCTTGGAAGAGGCTAATTAAAATAGAACAGTATATAAACTATTTTTTTTTAAACAGCTTTCTTTGGTCATATAATGACAAGAGAGGTACTGTAAAACATCGTGACAATTGGAAAGATCATTGGAAGAGAGAGAAGGGAAGATCGAGAAAAATTATGCTGGATGGAGAGAGCCGTTGGCATTGAGAATATTATCAGCAGAGTTTATTCAGAACGCCAAGGTTCGAGATCTTTGGGTAGACATTAACGTCTACGCCACCTGGCAGGGTACGTCGTGATGATCATCATCATTCACATGAACCCACAACTATGGAAATTGGAAAAATTCGTACTAAAAATCTCAGGAAAAATAGTCTTGGACAGCCCACCTTAAACGAAGAGACATCAATTCATTAATGACAATATTTAATGGGCTCAGTAAACTGTTATTGCCAAAAACTAGTCTTGGTTGCTATGGAGAGCGGTCAAGCAATGGACCAACTCACACCCAAATGGGTAAATTCTGCAACTTTCATCAGACTGCAAGAACATCAAGTCAAACTGGGTCAAACTAGGCAAGAGCGCATAGGGAAGCCAAAGAATTATATGTCCAACATTCTAACAATACCTGTGGCTATGCGTTGTTTCAGCTTAAGTATTATTCATTTATTCACTAGTAGTGTGACTCTTTGCTGGCTGTTGAACGGGGAACGGAGCGCGTATGAGAATGTCCTAAGTGCAATGATGTCAGTTCTTAGCTCAACTCAACTCGAATCATTTATTCACTTCAAATGATATATGGTTCCGTCGCCCTGCTACTGAGTTGAGTGCGTGGAGTGACACTGTATGCTGTTAATTTCGTGTGGAGTGCTTTTACATTTGTCCGTGGTTGTTTGTAGCGTGAACTGCATGTTCAGAAAAATGGCGACCGGCCGTTCGCTGAACTAACTGGGTTGCCTTATGCAGTATTGTGTGGCTGCTAGTTTTCTAATGACTGCCTCTTCTATTGACGATGAACTGTATTTTTTGCCGCGGACTTTTGTGTTGGCAATCTGGCAGCGGTATTATGTATAGTATACCTGTGCAGGCTGTTGATTTGTCGAGACTCCTGTCTGTTCCATTATTCACATGGGGTAGTGAGGAGCATTTTGAGTGATTCACTGGCTCCGGAACAGAGCATAACGGGGCAACCCTTTGCCGTGAAGCTGAAACGTCGACTAACTAACTAACTACCTAACTAACTACCTAACTAACTAACTAACTAACTAACTAACTAACTAACTAACTAACTAACTAACTAACTACCTACCTACCTACCTAACTAACTAACTAACTAACTAACTAACTAATGATATATAACTCTGCAGTGTGCACCTAATGAAATGCGGCTAAATATCAATATCATCATCAAGTGCCCTGACAGCTGGAGTAGGCGTTCATGTATCTCCACAGATCTCGGTCTTTGGTGTTCTGGATCAACTCTGCTGATGATATTCTTCCATCCCACCGCTTCAGTCCATCCAGCATCATTTCTCTTGAATTGCCTCTGCCTCTCTTCCCCTTTATTTTTCCATCTGTCACGATTTTATCCAATGCCGCTCTTCTCATCACGTGATCAAAGAAAGCTGTTTGTCTCTTTATTGTTGTAAATAATGTTCAAGTTTGCAGCGAAATATGCCATGAATTAAATCCTGCAGCATATTGTTTCTGGCTTCTAAGTTTAAAATCAAAGAAAAATAATCATCTATCCATCATGTGCCATGCCGATAAACGTAGGCGGTCATGATTCGCTATTTCACTCGTTCACCAGAGTCGTGGATCAACATAGTGCTCTTGTCTCGACCATGCCACGTGGTCAAGCCATCCAGGTATTTACTTCTCTGTCTTCCCATTGTTCTCTTCTCCTCGATCTTGCCAGCTGTCACCAAGTTCTCTAATTTATTTCTTCTTATAACATGCCCAAAATATTTTGACTGTCTACGTCTAATTTCTCTAATCAGTTTACGATTTTCATTTGTTTCTTGTAGGACTTGGTCATTTGTTTTTCTGTCTGTCCTTGGTATTCTTTGATTTCTCCTCAGAAACCACATTTCCACAGCCATCAGATGCTTTTTAAGCTTGTCTGCTCATTGTCCACGCTTCACATCCATACAAAAGTAGAGGCCTCCCGTGTGTTGCTCGGGGCCCATAAGGGAAGCAAAGAATAGCAACACTGTAGCCTACCAAGCATGTCGTAAGAGGCGACTAAGGAGGCTTGATGGTTCCGTCGCCCTGCTACTGAGTGAGGGCGTGGCGCGACACTGTGAGCTGTGAGTTTCGTGTGAAATGCTTTTGAATCTGCCCGAGGTTTTTTTTGGAACGTGACTGCATGTTCGGAGCGATGGCAGATGGCTATGTCCCAGAGTTGAATGGTTTTTGCCTTATGCAGAAATGCGTGGCTGCTGGGCTTCTGGTTGACTGCCACTGCCATCGACGATGAACTGTATTTCGTGGACTGTGTGGGTGAACATCTAGGAAACATCCAGATGGGAAAATGACTGCCGATTCCATCAGAAATGAACTGGGTGTTTCGTGGGGGACTATTGTGTTGACATTCTGGCGGCGGCATTATGCACAGTGTATCTGTGCGGGCTGTTGTTTGTCGAGACTCCTATCTTTTCCACTTTTCACACTGGGCAGTGGGGAGCATTTTGTGTGATATTCACTGGCACAGGAACGGAGCATAATGGGGACGACCCGTTGCTGTGAAGTTGGAACTGCGACTAACTAACTAACTAACTAACTAACTAACTAACTAGCTAACTAACTAACTAACTAACTACCAAAAGTACGGGCTCTATGTAGCACCTCAACACTCTTTTTCTCGTAGCAACTGACATCATTTTATTGGTCAGTATGTTTTTTCGTAATCGGCAGCGGTTCGCGCCGCGTTGGTAACTTACGGGGATATGTGGGCCGGTCGTTCAGAAAGCAATGGCAAACTACTGAACTTAAAACTTGCCAAGTACATCAACAGCAGCTGAAAAATGCTGGTGTTGACTGCAACGTCCTGTAAGGGATATCATCATCATCATCATCATCATCATCATCATAATCATCATCATCATCATCAACATCATCACCATCGTTAAGTGTCATGATGACTGGCGTAGGCGTTCATGTCTCTCCACAGATCTCGGTCCTTGGTTTTCTGGATCAACTCTGCCGTTGATATTCTTACAATGCCACCGTGTTAACAAACTTGCTACGTGAAAGATTTGTTAACTAACGTCTCAGGAAATATTGACAGGAAAATTTGCATAAGGGATATGCAACACACACAGCAATGTTTTCCATCTTGCAAAATAATCAACCAATACAAAATTGTAGACGCCAGTAGCTACAACTTGATACTGGCTATTAAAGACGATAAAACAAAGAAAATTGATATATTTTTGTCACTTGAAACGTCTCGAAAGTTTGGAGAGAATAACAATGGAGAGGTATATGCCTGGGAAGAGAGGAAGAGGAAGGCCAAAGAGAAGATAGATGCAGGATGTGGCGGATGATCTCCAGATGGGTGTATCGGACGCGGGACTTCTTGCTTGTGGTCGAGAAGTTTTCCGGAAGATTGTTATGGGAGTGATGTTCTGCAAAGGAAATGCTACTGAATGAATGAATAAATGAATGAATAAAGGAATGAATTAATGAATAAGTAGCTACAAGCTCAGGGACATATTAAAAAGGGGATCTGGGCACATATGGACTAACAGTTCGATATTCTATGAGAAAGATCTGTTAACTAACTTCTCAGGAAATATTGACAGGAAAACTTGTGTACCTTTGATGTAGAGAGTACTTGTGACGTAAACAACAGCACATGGTAACAGTATCGCTAAGGCCTTCGTGACCAGAATAGAACTGTAGCAAATGCTGCAATAACTTCCAAAAAATACACAACCACGGAGGCCGCTACTGGTGTCCAATGAATCGTTCCGTTCAATCTTCGGATGGAATGGAACAAGAATCTGTTGTTGCCTGGAATGGCGCCTTAAACAAGGAGAATAACAACAGCAATGAGAACATTTCAGCGAGCAACGACAATGTCGGCCCGGTAATTAGAATTCTGGAAATTGAAGCCAAAATTGACAAGGAACCAACACAAGTTGATGAAAGTTCATCCGCGGTTTTAAAATATCGAACGCCGAATTTTAGGTAAGGTTAGTTAGTTAGTTAATTAGTCGAAAGATCATCCTCATTGCACATCAAAACATTCGTCCATAAGTGCTCGGATCCCTCCTCAGTAAATCCCGCAGCGTGTAGCGACTGATGATACCAGTTCTTTGTTGATTTATTAATCCTCTTTGGCTTCCCGCGTAGTGTTCTTGTTTTGCCACCCCTCTTTTAATTTGCTGTTCTCGCAGTCTGACCATGGTTGTAGATTCACAGACATCACTTCGTTCTCACAAACAACTTACTTCTCGTAGAACATTCAGAATGTCAGCCTTCCACAGTAGCCTTACTTGCAAGCTTGTCAGATCGTTAATTTCCTTGTACATCCGCATGGCCTGGCACGAAGTTGAAACTAATCTTTGCCAGCCGAGACCGCTCCAGAGACAGCAACCATTCTCTTCGGATCCACCCCATCTCTATCTTCTTGAGCATGCTCATTAAGTCGCTAAGGAAACATGCCCTAGTGAATGTCTGTGTCTCGAGCCATGTTATTGCTTTACTTACTGCCATAACGTCCATAGTCAGGCTACTTGTGGTCAAAGCAAAGGCACCAGAATCTTCCTTCACAATTCTCCCTCCGGCATGAGCTGTAAAAGCCCACGAACGTCTCATTCGTCGAACGACCGACCCATCTGTGTAAATGACAGCATCACCGACCAAATAATCCTCGAAAATCAAAGCCTGTACTTCCGCCTCCACAGCAGCCGGATTTTCTTGTCTGCATGTTCTGTCTAGTTGGATGAAAACTGAAAAGGACGTACAGAAATATGTTGGCACTTGTACCCACTCCTCGCCAGGTTCTAAGTCCTCAAGTGAACACACCTGTTGAAGAATGTCTTCGGCTTGACTCATCCACGACTTTCCTCTTTTTAACCTGCTGCCCTTTACCTTCTTAATTTCACTGTGCGGTGGATGTTATGTGTTTACGTTGACTCTGAGGTAGGCACTTGCTCTGCAAATTTGTATTCTATCCCCAGTTGTTGGAAAATCAAGAAGGTAGCGCATCGCCCTGCGTGTAAACTAACGTATTGTGTACTAAAGTATAGTAGAAAATGGATAAACTGCCGTGGGGGTTACCAGACTGTCAAAACAGTGAGGGGAAAAATGGGATGCTTAGTTATCTTGTCTTTCGTTGCTACTTCTTTAACACTTTGTCCCTCAATGGGGAACAGCAAAGCAGACCATGAGTATGTTTAGTTTATCTTGCATGAGATTCCGTGCGTGTGGTGTGACGGGAGTGCGTGTAATTAATAATTTATGTCACTGAGTATGGTTTGGGGCTGCTGACAGTATCAAAGTCATCTTGAAAGGCTGGAACGCATACAGAATGCGGCCATGCGGGTGATCCTGGGGTGCACAAAGGACACACCAATTATATGCATGAGGCATATCCTGGCGCTACCAACAATGGCAGATAGGCATAGGGTCCTTCAAGACAAATGGTACCTGAGAGTTGCTGCAGACAGGGATCACCCCCCCCTCCCCCCCCCACACACACACACACACCCCTACATGAAGCCATGGATAAGGATGGCACAGACGGAAATATATACATACGTCAGGTTTGTGATCTAGAGACCATCAATCGTGAAAAATAGTGGTTTGAAGTACCGGCAGACAGGACAGACTGGCACAATGTACGAGGTGAAGTCAATAAGTAAGTCACAAATGGCTGTAGAAAAATAACTAAATATGATAACAACTTGAAACCAGTTTATTTTTATACACACATTGTCCCTTTATTTCTCAACATAATTTCCACCAACATCGATGCACTTATCCCAACGTTTTATCAGTCCTCCCAAACCGGCTGCATAGAACTGGGTGCTCTGTTTTCTAAACCACGTTTTCACTTCACATTCAACTTCGGCGTCTTTCGCGAAATGTTCCCGCCAAGGTGGGTTTTCAGTGGACCAATAACGTGGAAATTGCTAGGGGCTAAGTCGGGGCTGTAAGGTGGAAGTTCCAGAACTTCCCACCTTAGTTGGTTAATTTTCTCCTGAGTTAATCGAGCCGTATTGTGGTCTGGCATTGTCACGAAGAAGCAACACCGCTTTAGTCAGCAGTCCTGGACATTTCAATCGATCATGCATTATGCTGTATGCTGAACCATGTGAGCACCCTATTGCAGATGCTACAGAGTCTATCGTTACTCGCCCGTCGTCTCTAATCATCTCCTCCACCAGCTGCATGGAAGCTTCTGTTGCAATCTCAATAGGGCGACCAGATCGGATTTCATCAACAATTTTAGAGCGTCGTTGAGAACATTTTTCTACCCAGCTATGCACCTCTTTACGGGACAAACATTTGTCAGCATAAACAGGAAGCATTTCCTTATGAATATCCTTTGCAGGCAATCCTCCCCCCCCCCCCCCCCCCACCCACAAAAAAAAAACGCCCACAACAACACTTTGCTCTTTGGCTGTACATACCGTAAATACAGTCGCCATTTTGTTCATTAGCTGCGCATGCACATGAGATACCTAGCGCCACCTGACGATCAGGGATATAAAGTTCGATGTTGCTGTCACCTAATGACACCTGTAGAAAACACCAACAACATTTATCTACCATCCCACAGAACTGTGTGACTTACTTATTGACTCGCCCTCGTAATGGTAACAATGGGTCGTGAGTGCAGAGAATGGGCAGGGCCGCACAGAGTTTGAGGTGCAACAACTGATCCAGAGTAATACACATCAAGGTGACATAGTGGCCTATACTGATGGGTCAGTGGTGAGAAACAGACGGAGTGGTTGGTGTTTCAATGCGAAGCTAATGGATGATTCTTAACAAAAGGAGAGTCTGGCATATTAGGCTATGACCTCTAGCATGAGAATGGAGGTGGAAGCAGCCACAGTGGCATTCCGTTGGTTAGAAGAGACCACTGTAACACACATTGTCTTCATTACGGACTCAATGGGTATATTTAGTAAGGTGGAGAAAGGAATGTTTCATGTGGAATGGCTCACCTCGCTTCAAAGGCCACAGACTGGTAATAGTATGAATTTTTTTACCATGGCCATGCAGTAGTGCGGGGGAAAGAACAGGCTGATAGGCTGGCAGGGAATGCACCTCTTGGTGGTAGATAACTTATAGAAAGGAGGGAAGGGTTATCGTGTGCCTGTGGAATCAGGTGGAGAAGGTGGAGGAACAGATTGAGAACCCGTATGCGGAAAGGATGAGATTGCGGGGGATTGGTAGGGGTTCTTGTAGAATCTCAAAACTGAGAGGGAAGCCCAGGAGAACTTTCAGTCAGATAGTGGTAGGAACGATTAATAGTGTGACTTTTCGCTGGCTGTTGAACGAGGGGACGGTGCGCGTATCGGAATGTCCAGAATGCAGTGATGTCAGTTCTGAGCTCAGCTCAACTTTGTTAAGTATGTCAATCTGTGTATGTATAATATTCGAAAAATCAGTGGTGTAACAATTAAACAGAATGTCGTGTCTGTGATTGTACTATATATGGTGTATTAGTTATGTCTTATGTAAGGGTGTTTGTAAAGTCTCACTACACTTTGTATGTAGAACAAATTTTAAAAATGAAGTACATGATGTTTTCAAAAAATGTGCTCCACATTCCATCGGGAAGCAATATGCAGCGAATGGACGTCGTCTGCTGGAGTAATTATTTGCACAACAAACAATGGTGCTATCAACGGCAGAAATATTTTTTTTTTAATGTGTTCTACATACAAAGTGTAGTGAGACTTTACAAGTTTAGTTTAGTCGACGGATCAATATCACGACACACGGGTGTAACCCATAAGTGCTCCGTTCTACTCCTAACTCAAGCCTTGTCTTGTCTTGTCTTTCCTCTCGTGCATAAGTTGGCGCATAGGGCAGGAGTCTTGGCTCTCTATGTTTGTGCGGGGCATCAAACATTTGGAGCCTGAAATCTGATTCTGTAACAGTTGGGAGTTTTATGATGGTAGATTGTCAAGCCGCCGATCAACCGTCTTTAGTCAAGCTAGAAGAAAACATGTCCCGCCAACTGGACCCAAGTCGGAAACTCTGTAATATAGTGACTCTTTACAAAATAAATGGTAGCCTAGAGCATGTGTACCAGACCGAGACCAATCCGAGGCCCTCACTGAACCGCTCAATCGATAGTAGCGACGGGCGGTGTGTACAAAGGGCAGCCGGAGAAACTCGGCTCAGTGCACTAACTCCGTAGCACCGGCGAGGATCCTGAAATACTTTGGGTAGATTTTTAACTCCAAATTGTGCCCGGGAAGCGCCGTTAGGCCACTCTTTTTCGATTTCCAACTGCCAAGGGATGTTTTACGTGCGCAACAATATACACGGGTGTCCAATCTCACTACCCAGAGACCAGAGGACATTTTGTTACTAGAAGTCCACGTGAAAAAAATCCCGGCCTTCACCGGGGTTTGAACCCGGGACCTCCAGCACTCGAGGCGGACACCATACATCGAGACCATCCCAGTCCCCTCAGACTTTACAAACACCCTAGATAATATTCGAGGAATCAGTAATGAAACAAAACGCTGCGTTATATGACGTATGTTGTATTTGTTGGTCGTGATTTGGTGTATGCATTGAAGACTTCCGGTCCCAATATGGCTGATAGGCATTGAAGCGTAAAGGCCTCTGGAGTGTTTATGCTTGTGGCTACGGTTTGCATTATATTTTTCCTAATGTTGGACTGGTAGTACATGGTTCCGTCGCCCTGCTACTGAGTGCCGTGGTGCGACACTGTGAAGCTGTGAAATTCGTGTGGAGTGATTTTACATCTGTCCGCTGTTGTTTGTACAGTGAACTGCATGTATGGAACAGTGGCGGCCGGCTGTCGCTGAATTGATTAATTTGCCTTTTCGATTCACGAGTGCATATTTCAGGAGGACGCTGGAGCTACGGAGTTCGTGCTTTGTGCGGCGCTTTCGGCGGGTCGCCCTGCGGAAAGAGACCGAGCCATGTGGGATAAAACCCGGGTCGATGAAGTATTTCTGGTGACTGCCGATTCCATCGAGATGAACTGTATTTTTCGTGGAGGACTTTTTGTGTTGGATTCTGGCGGCGGCATTATGCACAGTGTACCTGTGCGGGCTGTTGGCTTGCCGAGACTCCTGTCTGTTCCACCTTTCACATTAGGCAGTGAGGGGCATTTTGGGTGATATTCACTGGCACAAGAACGGAGCATAATGGGGAAGACCCGTTGTCGTGAAGTTGGAACCGCGACTAACTAACTAACTAACTAACTTGGTGTATGTATAATGCGAGAGTTGGCCGTGATCTGGTGTATGTATAATGTGAGAGTTGGTAGTGATCTGGTGTATGTATAATGGGAGATTGGTCGTTATCTGGTGTATGTATAATGGGAGATTGGTCGTTATCTGGTGTATGTATAATGGGAGATTGGTCGTTATCTGGTGTATGTATAATGGGAGAGTTGGTAGTGATCTGGTGTATGTATAATGGGAGATTGGTCGTTATCTGGTGTATGTATAATGGGAGATTGGTCGTTATCTGGTGTATGTATAATGGGAGATTGGTAGTTATCTGGTGTATGTATAATGGGAGATTGGTCGTTATCTGGTGTATGTATAATGGGAGATTGGTCGTTATCTGGTGCATGTATAATGGGAGATTGGTCGTTATCTGGTGTATGTATAATGGGAGATTGGTCGTTATCTGGTGTATGTATAATGGGAGATTGGTCGTTATCTGGTGTATGTATAATGGGAGATTGGTCGTTATCTGGTGTATGTATAATGGGAGATCGGTCATTATCTGGTGTATGTATAATGGGAGATCGGTCGTTATCTGGTGTATGCATAATAGGAGATTGGTCGTTATCTGGTGTATGCATAATGGGAGATTGGTCGTTATCTGGTGTATGCATAATGCGAGATTGATCGTTATCTGGTGTATGCATAATGGGAGATTGGTCGTTATCTGGTGTATGTATAATGGGAGATTGGTCGTTATCTGGTGTATGTATAATGGGAGATTGGTCGTTATCTGGTGTATGTATAATGGGAGATTGGTCGTTATCTGGTGTATGTATAATGGGAGATTGGTCGTTATCTGGTGTATGTATAATGGGAGATTGGTCGTTATCTGGTGTATGTATAATGGGAGATTGATCGTTATCTGGTGTATGTATAATGGGAGATTGGTCGTTATCTGGTGTATGTATAATGGGAGATTGGTCGTTATCTGGTGTATGTATAATGCGAGAGTTGGGAGTCTCCGTGACGAAGTGGTCAAGCCGTCTGCCTTGCGCGCCGAAGGTTTGGGTTGGATTCTTGGCTACAATAGGCTAGCTGGGAATGCACCTCGTGGTGGTATCTTGCCTATGGACAAGGGGAGGTGGTCGTGCGCTTGTGGGACCAGGTGGAGAAGGCGGAGGAACAGATTGAGAACCCATATGTGGAAAGAATGAGATTGCGGGGGATCGGCAGGGGTTCTGGAAGAATCTCAAAACTGAGAGGTATGACCAGGAGAACTTTTAATCAGATAGCGGTGGGAACGATTAATAGTATGACTCTTCGCTGGCTGTGAACGAGGGACGGAGCACGTATGGGAATATCCTGAGTGCATTATGTCGGTTCTTAACTCAACTCAACTCAACTCTTGGCTACGACATGCGATTTACGAGTCCAGTATTTGTCGGAGACTACTGGGAGTCGTCGCTGGAGCTATGGGGTTAGTTAGTGCTTTGTATGACGCTTTCTAAGAGACCGAGCCATATGGGATAAAACCCCGTGCAATGAAGTGGATCCTCTTGCTTTTAACGGATACAGTGCCAAACGAAAAGTATGGTCCGACCAAACGACCACATGAACAAGTATTATAATGTAAATCTCCATTCAGTGGATTTTGAAATTGCTGAAGAAACCACGAAACAAAACAAATAACACGATGAATCTCCAAAAGTTAGTTGCATATCCATTACAGGACGTCGCAGTCAACACCAGCATTCTTTGCTTTTGTAATCTCTTGGCAAGTTTACGTTCAGTAGTTTGCCATTGCTTTCTGAACGACCGGCACTCATTTCATTTCGTAAAAATACAACGCAAGATGGTCTGCTGCCAAATCGCCCACAACTGTTTCGAACGCGGGTATGCGAGATTACGAACAGCGTCCGTAACCACTCCGCCACGGAGCAGGCATGATGACTTTAGTGCGGCGAAATATTGTCCTTCTGTCCTAATGGGAGGTCAAATGTGGCGCTATATTTTCCTTCAGCACTGAATCAGTTGAACATGTTAAACCTTTTAATCAGTATTATAACAACCGGTGCAGACATCTTGTTTGTGTGACCACAGGGCGAGTGCCACTGTGGAGATTTCGCCATTCACTGACAATGAGGCCTGGAAGGTAGGCTGGATTCAGGCGTGCACAGACATGACATTTCATAATACATATGGAAAAGAGGGATTGTAAGTTGACATCGCCAGTTTTCAGATTTCATTTTCTTTCCTTTTAGTTCTGCCATTTAGACGCGCGCACGCGCGTGCTTATGTGTGTGCGCGCGCGCGTGTGTGTGTGTGTAAAGTATTCCATTCAGTTCTTTCTCTGCGTTCGTTTAGTATTTATTTTAAACAATTTTTGCGTTGTGTCTGTTAACAGCACAATTATGACATATGCGCGATTTGGCCAAAACATCTGACTACTTCCTTGCCCATGTTGTCTTGGTTTGCCATGTTGGATAATGTAAACAATTGGAAAAAGTAAACAATTGGAAAATTAAACTAATTGGAAAATGTAAACAAATGGGAAATGTAAATAACTGGGAAACACGAAGTGTAGATTTGCTCTGCAAAATAACAATTCCATTAAACAGAGGGCGTTCTGATGATAAGCCCTTATCAGCAAACATCACTAAGAAACAAACCACAACATAAATAAAACAAAACGGAAATGACGCCAGCGTAGATCTTTTACTGCCATTTGCGTGCCTGTGTATTGCTGTTTTTTTTTTATTTTATAATATTGCGTTCGCTGGCTGTGAACTCCAGCGTGAAGTCCTGTATGTCGGATGAAGTATCCTGTTGTCCCAACATCAGTGTGATGTCATACAGGACCTGAGGTTTGCGGAAGTATCCATTGTCCCATGTCTGGCTTATTGGTGTGCAGACTGGTGGTTCCTCGCCGTGCAGGCAGATATTCTCCGACTTCGGAAGAATCAGCGATCCTACTACGTTAGCCTGAACCCCGAAGGGACCTGTTGCCCAGGACGCACGGCTAGGACGTGTTAGTAGGTCTTGGCCAGTATAGAACCTGGCCCTGGTGCCATGGAAACACCTCTGCGTCCCTGTTGTTTGCTGATAAAGGCTCGTCGTAGCAACGTTTTCGGTTGTTTGTAGTTGTAATTTTGAAAAGCTGGAGTATACCACGTGTTTTCCACTTGCCTATTTCTTGTTAGACAATATAAAATAACACAAAGTAATGCAGCTTTACAGAACATAATTAAGGATAATAGAACGTTGCGGCGACTAGCCTTCATCATCAAACAAATACGCGTGTATGTGTTTATATACGTTACACATCCGCTATACGGTGGGGGATTTACTGAAGAGAGGATCCAAGCACTTATGGATTGAATGGTCAAAATTACAACATTACAAATTTCATTCAACTATCACAACTATCATTTACAGTAGGAACTTGGAATGTTGCAACAATGAGTGCAGATGGAAAATTGGATAACATACAACTAGAAATGGGAAGAAATAATATTAACATATTAGGAATGTGCGAGACGAGACGGAAAGGGACAAGGATTAAGACAGGGGAGGATTAAAGATTATATATTCTGGAGGAAATGAAAGGCAAAGTGGTGTAGCAATTATCTTGGATCTGAAAAAATCTAAAATCTGTTAAAGGATATTGGGAAGTGTCAGACAGGGTTCTATTGGTGAAATTATTCGACAGACCATTTAACATACACGTCATTCACATTTATGTCCCAGCGGGAGAAAGCAGTGAAGATAGTATAGAGGAATTTTATAATGACGCGGGGAATGCTTTGGAAAAATGTAAAAGTTCGGAAATAAACATCATAACGGGTGACTTCAATGCGAAAATAGGAAATCAAGATGATGGATGCACAGTAGGTAAACATGGTTTGGGAGAACGAAACGAGAGAGGATACAGACTTATAGAATGGGCAAAACAACATGAACTGATTGTCCGAAACACCTGGTTTAAGCAACATCAAAGAAAATTATGGATATAGAGAAGTCCTGACAGCAGATGGCAAAACATGACCAACCACGCTTACTGCATGACACACGATGATGATGGACTGAATGGTTCGATGTACAATGAGGAAGATCTGTCGAATAACTAACTAGGTTATGTACGTGTGTGTATTTGTTTGTGTGTATGCTGAATGCCGTTATGCGACATTGCCACTCACCACTTACCGAATAGTACCCTTTATCTAATTATAGCACCAGTTGGGAGTTCCCGGAACTGACTTCGGGCAAACAGACAATGATCTCGGATTGTGACGGCCGGCACTATCCCTGGTACGGCTCGCGGAACGAGACGGTTATCTTCAAGGGGCCGTGCGATAGGTATCAGACTGCCACGGTGTATATGAATGATAACTTTCATCCCCATGTCACATGGCGCAATCCAGCCAATCGCCATCAGCTAGAGCCGAACTTGACTCACATCATCCGGGATCAGAGCTTCTACGTTTGGCTTGTGGCTTGGAATATGGTCACCATGAAGAGCTTTGTTATGCAGGTAAGTGTCACGGGAATCTGTGTTTCCACCTCTTGGTGTTCAGGTTTGTGTGATATGTTGCTTCGAACGACGTCACTGCGTTTTGGGCATTCCCATGCGGGCTCAGCCCTCCGATGCAGCAGCAGCTATTTCAAAGTATTTTTGCTCACTGTTCCTCTGAGAAGTTGATTATTGTATCTCCTCTCTTTCCCACCAAGATGTGCTTGACCAGGCTTACTCCCAGTTTATGAAGTCAGGCTAGAGTCGGTGTCTCGTCAGTATCCACCAAATGAGTCCGCACTGCTGTGATTATACCAGCCCTGCCCATGCTTCTTTCCGTTTGGGATGGTGCATTATTCACCAGCTGGTCTGTGCGTTCGTCACCCCTAAATTTTGCATGTCCAGGTGTGTACATCCAGGTGAGTGATGTGAGGCGCGACTTCCAAATGTTGTCTATCCTTTCCCAGCAAAGGCTGGCGGGTGCAATTTTCTGTAGGATGTTCATAGAGTCAGATATGATTCTGACGTGTGTGGCTCCCTGTTCGGCTGCCCATGCTAGTTCCCTGGAGGCGGCTGTGATCTCCATAGTCAGCGACTATCATCACCTCACACCGGAAATGTGTTATGATTTGCTTCGTAATAAAACTGTCAACATGCGAACGAATGAACGAACTATATTTTCACGGGGTCACAGATTGGGGTCACACCAACTTTGTCGACTTTCAAAAAGCCTTCGACAGTATCCACCGTCCTTCACTTTGGAATCTACTTAACATCTATGGTTTTCCTACCAAATATACCAACGTCATAAAATCTTTCTACAAAGAGACACGTTGCTGCGTAAGAACAGAAACAGGCAACTCTGACTGGTTCTCAGTCGAAACAGGAGTGAAACAGGGTTGTGTCTTATCACCGATGCTTTTTGGAATAGCTATCGATTGGGTCATGCGCAAATGCACAAACAACACAAATATGGGCATCCATTGGGTTGACAAAATTCTAGAAGACCTGGACTTTGCCGACGACATAGTGCTTTTGAGTTCAACACACCCGGATGCCCAAGAGAAAATAAACCACCTCCAAAATGTTTCAGGGCAAATTGGTCTCCAAATTAACACCACAAAAACAAAGACTATTGATCTTACCAACAGTTCAGATGACCAAATTGAACAGCTACGTTCTTGAAAAAGTCAACAGCTTCACATACCTAGGAAGCAAAATGACATCTACAGGGGACTCAACACCAGAAATACCATCTAGAATCGCACTGGCATCTAGTGCCTTCAATAAACTGTCAAACATCTGGAAGTCAAAGACACTCAGCAAACACACAAAACTTAAAATCTTCAACTCTTGTGTGATTCCAGTGTTAACGTATGGATGTGAAAGTTGGAAATCAACGGTAGCTTTAGATAAAAAATTAGACAATTTTGAGAACAAATGTCTTAGAAGACTTCCAAACATCCACTGGACAGACTTCAGAACCAATTCGCAAATAAGACAAGAAACTAAGCAAGATTCAGTATCCAATTTCATAAGAAGACGCCGTTGGAACTACATCGGCCATGTACTCAGAATGGACAAGACAAGACTCCCCTACCAAGCCCTCATATGGTCACCGGTAGGGAAAAGAAAACGGGGAAGACCAAGAGAGACCCTGCGTAGAACCATCGTTAGAGAAGGCTCATTCAACGGCCAAGTAAATATCCAAGATCTACAACAGATAGCAGCGAACCGCCAAGCATGGAGAGACAGGACTTCTGCCCTATGCGCCGCCTTAGGCTCAAGAGGAAAGACTAACTAACTAACAGATTGGGCACGTAAGCCCATTTTACATTCGATCCTTCCAATCAATCGTCTTTCCTACATCAGTTATCTATTGTACGTGTTACATTCGATTAAAGAAAAAACATTGTCAATTGAAAGTTGTGAACATAGAAAATGCATATTACCATGTTATGAGACAGGCAGGCAGGCAGCCATACATACACACACGTGCATAAATACATACATACTTACTTCATTTCCAGACCACCAACTCAATAACACACACATATTCTCTCCCTCGCACACACCTATACTTACAATCACAAATTATCACAATCACAAACAATCACAAACTCACACAATCACAAACTCCCGCAATAACAACCACAAACACACACATAATCACAAACTCACACACAATCACACACTTACACACAATGACAAACTCACACAATCATAAACTCACACAATCAAAAACTCACACACACAATGACAAATTTACAAAATCACAAACTTCACAATCGAAATCTCACACACAATCACAAACTCACACAATCACAATCTAACACAATCACAAACTCACACACAATCACAAACTCACACAATCACAATAACAAACTCACACACAAACACAAACTCACACAGTCACAATCACTAACTCACACACAATCACAATCATAAACTGACACATAGTCACAGACACACACAATCACAAACTCACACAATCCCAAACACGGCGACTGGGAGCTGTGGTAGCGCAGTGGCCAGACGCTGGCCTACTGAGCCGGTGGTAATGAATTTAAATCCTCGTCAAGCTGGGGATTTTAACAAATGCTGTGAGTCCCCAGACCCACCTAGCCTAAAATAAGTTTCCGGAAGCGTTCTGAGAAATAAAGGCAATGAGTGAATCGACGAAAACCATAAGCGGAATGGGTACGCTTTAGAATACAATTACAAGTGGCAAAACGGACCTTGCGGTTAGAGCTTTCGTCAGCACACAAGAAAGAAAGAAAGAAAGACAGACAGACAGACAGACAGACAGACAGACAGACAGAAAGACAGACAGACAGACAGACAGACAGACAGACAGACAGACAGACAGACAGACAGACAGACAGACAGACAGACAGACAGACAGACAGACAGACAGACAGTAAGAAAGAAAGAAAGAAAGAAAGAAAGAAAGAAAGAAAGAAAGAAAGAAAGAAAGAAAGAAAGAAAGAAAGAAAGAAAGATCGATAGACGTAAATAAGAAGATAGTATGATAAGACGAAGAAGATAAAGACATAACGCTGTGTTCTCCTCATTCAGTTGTCCCCCATATTCCTCTTGCAGACGATATCCTGGTGCATGCAACTGGAGATCGCTATAGATCCACGGCGCCCACTTGGCACCAGAGCAACCCTGATCAGCAACCCGGTGCCTCGCCAGCCGATCATCTTGGACTACAACGTCCCGATTCCGCGCTGTGCCCTGACGCCGCCCTGCGCCAACTCAGCCCAGATGCTGGTGTGGCACCCGCGCCGCGGGAAACCCGCCTGTGTCATCCCGCCCGTGTGGAAGAGTCAGTGCCGGAGTCCAAAGCGCGAGAGCAAATTATGACTCTGGAAATTGATAATTCCAGCTTCTGGCATTTTTAGACAAAAGGACTCCAACAAATCGAAGAAAAAGGCTTCCCGTAGAAAGAAAACAGCAAGAAAAACACGTTGATTACAAGATATATATATATACACACACACAGACATCGCTTTTTCGGTAAATAGTATTTCTAATTCCCTTAAATTTTTAAGGAGACGGTGATTGTCCCCTCACCCCTCATGTGTGGTGAATACTTTTCCTTTCATTTTAAGTGATTCTTCTTCTTCTTCTTCGTCTTCTTCTCCATCACCCTTCTTCTTCGTCGTCTTCTTCTTCTTCCTCTTCTTCTTCTTCTTCTTCTTCTTCTTCTTCTTCTTCTTCTTCTTCTTCTTCTTCTTCTTCTTCTTCTTCACCCTTCTTCTTCTCCTCTGCCCCTCTCCTACTCCTTGTAACCGTCCTCCCTTTCCATCTTCTTCTTCTACTGCTGCTGCTGCTATTACCACCACCACCACCACTACTACTACTACTACTACTACTACTACTACTACTACTACTACTACTACTACTACTACTACTACTACTACTACTACTACTACACCACTACTACTACTACTACTACTACTACTACTACTACTACTACTACTACTGCTACTAATAATAATAATAATAATAATAATAATAATAATAATAATAATACTACTACATTTCTTCCGTAAAGTCTCGTTGATGAATGATACACGGAAATATCAGTTTTCGAGACAACATCTTTTGTTTTGGCGAGCAGCGGCTCTCGGCAGAGTTCTATTTTGTTTACTCTTAGTACTTAACAGATGACCTGGGCAACTCCTTTACAGAGAAATCAGGCTTAACTCAGTTTGCCGAGTACTCCTCGTATTCTTAAATATAATCCTTCCCGCCTGGTATTGATGATCATGTTAGTCCACACAGCCTTTTGTCGCGTGTGTTGCCAATAATTTCTGATAATGATCTTCCTTCATGCCATGGTGTCACACTGTCCAATATCTTTTCTGTTGGTCTTCCCCTGCCTCTCTTCCACTCAAACTTTCCCTACGTACTCCAGTTTTCTGCTTCTCATGAATATCCAGATAATATGGACTGTCTTCTTATGGTGCAAGTAACCAGCTCTCTTTGTGAGGTAGCTTCTTTCAAGACATCTTTTTACCCGCCCATAGTGCTGTCATTATTATTCTTTAAAAC
Source organism: Cepaea nemoralis (assembly GCA_014155875.1). Taxonomy (NCBI): domain Eukaryota; kingdom Metazoa; phylum Mollusca; class Gastropoda; order Stylommatophora; family Helicidae; genus Cepaea; species Cepaea nemoralis. The sequence continues at coordinate 19,923 of JACEFZ010017920.1, read as the reverse complement.
CACATCTCCGCAGCTTCCACATAATTCCTCACTAGTCAGCTAATTGTCCATGATTCGCATCCGAGCATCAAGATTACTCAATGTAGCTCTTAAGAAGTATTTCCCTGACCCCGAGTGATAAAGATAAACTGCCGAGAGTAGATCTAGACGATCCACTATTACAGGGTCAGGGAGCCGGTATACCATTCTCTTCTTATATTAAGAAACACCTCACAGGTTCGACCTGGAAACGAACCAGCTCTACATCTACCTGAGGCAACCATCATAACGTCAACAACCCACTGCCGGTAAAACAACCATATATTTTGTTGCAAGTAACTAGCAAATTACGCTGTATGTATTTCTTGCTAATGAGGGGCTGATAAAAATGTGAAAAACAAAATGGAAACTATGCTTGACGAAAAAGTAAAATGAATACAATTTGTTTTGGGAACCAGAGGTCAGAGACTCTCTTTAGCAATCGGAGACTTTTGTTTCTAAATGCCAGAAGTTAGGATTATCAAATACCAGAACTGGTGTATTGATCAACATCAAAAACTCGTTTTGTGTGAAAATGGTGTGAATTCTGGCCAACCGATTGCCTTGTTGGCGGTTGAAAGTTGCGAAAGGAAAATTAAGCATGGTTTTAATGTAGATGTGAGTGGTGTGTAATCAAATGAACTACGTGTGTGTGTGTGTGTGTGTGTGTGTGTGTGTGTGTGTGTGTGTGTGCGCGCGCGCGCGCGCGCCCGCGAATATATAAACATAACGAAACAATGGCCAGATTTCCATAGTGTCAGTGGCGTTCTAATTATGCCCTCATATAATTTCAGCCATTGGAAACAACAAAGAATCTATACAAAATTATACTCCATGCACATCGTGTCTTAAATCACGACATCTTTTCATTCGCGTACGTATTTACTTATTCACATTATGGCCATTTTTCAAACGCCATCAACAAAATGTAATATTTACATAAGAAATGTATCAAATATAAATTAAACGTGTTAAGATGCGACACAGCTGTGGAAATGCAAACAATTAAGGGACACGAAAGAATTGAAGGACAGCTATATAAAATACAATTACACTATACAAAGGACGTTGTGGCGACAGTCTTTCACTCGCAAAAAACAACATGAAAACACAACAACGCATAAATACAGGAAATGACACTAAAAAGACTACACTGAGGCATAATATTATGGAATCATGTGGCATAAAAATAAAAATAAGCAGAATGAATTTCAAAAACAATGTATTCCTTACGCGATTTTTAATAAAGAAGATAAAAATCAGGGGTTGCACAATTTGATGCCTGCCAATTTTCACTGCAACTCGTCACGTGCATACAGCACAGATTTATTTATTTATTTATTTTCGATTATGCTTATTTTTATGTCGCCTGATTTCATCATATTATGCATTAATGTAGATACCGTAGTGTCATTTCCTTTGCTGGTGTCTTTTCTTGATGTTTGCTGATGAAGGTTTGTCTCTGCGGCGTCCTCTATTGTTGTTTTTAAAATTGTGTTTTGTAAAGCTACCGCACACTTCATGTTTTTCAATTGCTAATAAGAAGCGTACAAATTAAAGTTTATACGACAATGCATTTTTTTTCCAAAGAGTCATCGAACACAAGCCTTTATCTTGTCTCCGCGAGTTATTTATTATATTTTTTTTCAGGCAATCTTCTATATTTACAACGTTTTATTTTTTTTTTTAAATTTTGTTTTAAATCAGTTCCGGATGACTTTATTGTAGATATTTTTAATATGGCTGGTATTGCATACTCACGTTTTTTTATATGGTGTGTGTTGACAACGTAACATACACCTATTTTGTCTTGTACATGTGTGTGTTTTTACAATGATCAATAAAGCCATGGTCAGATTGCTCAGGGTCGTCTTAAAATCAATGTAGGCCTTGGTAAAGGCAATCACTGGGGCTTCGCCCACTCTTTCATGGGAATGAAATTACACATGGCCAGCGAGAGTAAACATGTTTATGTACTGGTGCTTTGAACAAACATAATGTTTCAACATCCTAAGACATTATGTGAAAAGGGGCTCATCAATACATACTTTTAACATAAATAAACTTTGAAAAATACCAGCGTGTCGTTATAATGCACTTTGAAAAATCACATGCTTTTTAATATAATAAGCATTGAAAAATACTATATTTTTAATATAATAAGCATTGAAAAATACTACAACATCAACATAATAAGCCCAGAAAACACAAATACGTCAATATAATGAGCCTAGAAAACACCAATACTTCAATATAATCAGCCTTGAAAATGCAAACATTTTAATACAACAAGCCTTGAAAAATACACTCATTTCAATATAATAACACTAAAACAACTTAATAAATTATGGAGTGGGACAGACAGAACTACAAAAATTAGATTCTTAAGAGCATGCATCCTTCCCACTGCATCATGCGCCTGTGAGACCTGGACACTTACTAAACAAGCTGAACAGTGCATAAATGCTTTTGAATATAAATGTTATAGACGGGTTCTAAGAATATCTTGGGTAAAGAAAAGAACAAATGCATCCATTCTCAAAGAGCTGAATATTGAAGAGGGCAGGCTATTAGAGACGATAAAACAAAGAAAATTGACATATTTCGGTCACTTGAAACGTCATGAAAGTTTGGAGAGAACAATAATGGAGGAGTATATGCCTGGGAAGAGAGGAAGAGGAAGGCAAAGGAGAAGATGGGTGCAAGATGTGGTGGATGATCTCCACTTGGGTGTATCGGACGCGGGACATCTTGCTTGTGATCGTGAGGTTTTCCGGAGGGTTGTTATGGGAGCGAGGTTCTGCAAAGGACATGCTACTGAATTAATGAATGAAGCCTTGAAAAATACATTCATATCAACATAATAAGCCTCGAAAAACGCAAACGTTTCAATATAATAAACCTTGAAAAATAATCATTTAAAATTTCCCAATAACAATTATTTAAAGCGCAACGTGTCAGTAAAATAGACCCTGAAAAACATTAGCATTTTAATATAACAAGGCTTGTAAAACACGCGCATTTTAAAAACAAGGCTACTAAAACACGCGCATTTCAATATAAGTAGGCTTGTAAAACAGGCGTTTCAAAATAATAAGGCTTGTACAACACAAAGCTTCAATATTTAAATTATAATTAAAAGTAGACCGTGCATTATGGAGTAACTTTATCCAAACTTTCAATTATATTACGGGCGAATGAAACTGGTTATCAACGTTAGTAGGTCATGATAAATTTTCCAGAGGCCCCTAATACAGCCAGGCCTTGAGTGTCATCGCGTTAAGACGGCCCTGTGGTAGCTGACCGGGTATGTGAAATGTATAGTACTTCATATGTATTTTTATATGGTCACGTACAGAAGGCAGAGAGATCTGGCAGTTAGGTTACGTGTCTCTCAAATTTAGAGAGTTCTATCGCCCTGATAAGGCTACGGTTTTTGACTTGTTGTACATCGTGCGTCACTCAAACATCGCCAATTTGCCACACTCCGTTTAATGTTTTTTGACATTCACTCGCTTTGAACTCAAACGTAGTCCATGCAGGTGCTTCTACTTCTAGTAGCACTGGACTGATGTTTGCATGTGGGTCAGCTTTCCCTATTACCAGTGTCCCTCGCTATCAGGCGAACCCACTCCGTCTTATGAGGTACTTATAAATTACGTCCTCAAGTCAACATTTTAGTCTAACTGATCGATGTAAGGGTTGAACCCGCAATTTCGGAATCAACACACCGGAAGTTTAAGAGGGTGGCACTCTTATCCATTCGGTCATGCTTACTTCTACTCTATTTATATTAGCTCCAATAGTTGGGTCTAATGGTGACACCAAAATGTGACATAGAAATAGAAGGAACAATTATTAACCAAGTGGATAATTTTAGATACCTAGGGACATTTATAACATCAGATGGAAGATGTACAACAGAGATTAAGAGCAGAATAGGGCAAGCGAAAGCCGCATTTCAGAAAATGAAGAGTATCTTATAAAATAAGTCACTATCACTGAATGTAAGAAAGTGAGTGCTGAAATGCTATGTAGAACCAGTTTTGCTGTATGGCAGTGAATCTTGGAATGTAAATGAACAAATTAAGAAGAAATTAGAAGCAACAGAGATGTGGTTCCTGAGACGAATGTTGCGAATTCCTTGGACTGCCAGAGTAACTAACAACGACTGCCTGAAACAGGCTAATGAAATTAGAACATTATATACAACAGTAAGAAAGAGACAAACAGCTTTCTTCGGTCACGTGATGAGAAGAGAGGCATTGGAGAACATCGTGACAACTGGAAAGATCGAGGGGACGAGAGGCAGAGACAGACCAAGAGAAATTATGCTGGATGGGTTGAGACGGTGGCATGGAGGAATATAAGCAGCAGAGTTGATCCAGAAAACCAAAGACCAAGATCTGTGGAGAGCCATGAACGCATACGCCAGCTGGCAGAGCACTTGATGATGATGAGTTGAGTCGACAAATCGAGGATTAAGTAAATTGTATCTTTCGTATTCCATTCCAATATTTCTACAAGTTACGCCTGGCTGTGTTTCCACGCGTGGAATTTTTTAGTTACTAGGTATTCTGAAGCATCGAGCTTCAAATGACTATTTACCAACCATGACTCAAAATTGACTCCCAGTTAAGTTGAGTCAAGAACCAACAACACACACTCTGGACACTCCAATAATTTCCTTAATCTTCAACAACCAGCGAAGAGTCCCAACACTAATGGTGTTAGTTGCAGTCTGATTATATGTCCGTCTGGACATTTCTCGAAGTACTAAGTGTGGGTCAGATTCTCTGCCCACTCTCTGCTTCACCATTTGCTCCAGGAGAAAATAGTTATCTTTCCTTACATACACTATAATCATACATTTATGTAGGCCAGCATGGCCGAATGGGTAAGAACGCGTGGTCTTAAACATCCGGTGTGTTGATGCAGAGGTAAGGGGTTCAACCCCTACACCAGACAGTTGGACTAAAATGCTTACCTATCAACCTTGACTCGGGGACGTAAATTACAAGTACCTCTGAAGTAGGAGTGGATTCGCCTGATGGTTGGGGGATACTTTTAATAGAGAAAGCTAATCCACAGGCAAAATTCAGTCCAGCACTACTAGAAATAGTGTGTACGGACTACGCTTGCGTTCAAAGCGAGCGAGCTAAAAAAATAAAAAACATCCATTTACTCCCAAACATGGAGCTGGCAAAAAGGCGGTCTTTGATTGCGTACCCTAAGAGTTAACCTACCTCAGATTTAATATAAAATCGTGGCCTGCACGCCAAGGTAAGTGGTATTTAATGTTTACCTCAAAACGAGTTAACGCACACCAGTGGAGAAAATATCTGCTATAATGATTCATCTCAATGTGTGTAGATGATTTAATGGTGTGAAATATGTCTGAAATATATCGCTAGCAAGCTTGCTATTGGCTACACTTATTTTAACGTATGTAGATTGTTATGTTTTGGAATTCCCATTCTTCGCATTTAGTTTATTTAAATCTATATCTTGAGGTCCTAGCTGTTTTAGAACCAACAGCTTAAAACTTGGTTCGTTTGAAATATGTGGTCGTATGTAAATAGTACGGCCTATGCTGGCCTTCACACGATGGAAGCTTCCACGGCGCGGTCAAGTCAGTGGTGATTACCTTATTTTGTGTGGTAAATGTATTTTTATGTAGGATTCTTAGAGCCTGAAGGTAAGAATAGAAAAGTTCTCGAAACTTTGCTTAATTTATTTGCTTGTTGTGACTGTGCAGGCCGGCATAATCTTTACATATGAAATGGAAGGTAGAGTTCTCATAATACATAATTTGTGGTCGTGGTTGTTTTAAATATACATGTCATATCATATTTGTTCTGTAGTCTAGATGTTTTGTCATGGCTGTTTTAAATTTACATATTATATTTGTTTTGTAGTCTACTTTTGTGGTCCTGATATTTTATAGTCTGCATTTGTGGCTTTGATTGCTTTATAATGATTGTGTTCCTGTCTCTTTTGGAATCTACGTTTGAGGTCCTGATAGTTTTAGAATCTATGTTTGTGGTCCTGGTTCTTTCAGAATCAATGTTTGTGGTCGTGGTCGATTTAGAATCTATGTTTGTGGTCCCGATGGTTTTAGAATCTATATTTGTAGTCCTGATTGTTTTAGAATCTATATGTGTGGTCATAATTGGTTTGGGATCATTGTGTGTGGTCCTAAGTGTTTTGGAATCTGTGTGTCTGGTCCTGATTGTTTTAGAATCTATGTGTGTGGTCCTGAATGTTTTAGAATCTATGTGTGTGGTCGTGATTGTTTCAGAATCTATGTGTGTGGTTCTAACTGTTTTGGAATCTATGTGTGTGGTTCTGATCGTTTTAGAATCTATGTGTGTGGTCCTGATTCTTTTAGAATCTATATGTGTGGTCCTGATTGTTTTAGAATCTGTGTGTGGCCTTAATTGTTCAGGAATTTATGTCTCTGGTCCTGATTATTTTAGAATCTATGTGTGTGATCTTGATTGTTTTAGAATCTATGTGTGAGGTCCTGATTGTTTTAGAATCTATGTGTGTGGTCCTGATTGTTTTACCATGTGTGTGTGATCCTGCTTTTTTTAGAATCTGTATTTAGTGTCCTGATTGCTTTAGAATCTACATTTGTGGTCCTGGTTGTTTTAAAATTATGTGTGTGGTCCTGATTGCTTTAACATCTATATTTCTGACCCCCGTTCTCATAGAACCTACATTTTTAAATTTCTTATCCTGTTTGTCTTAGAATCTATGTGTGTGGTCCGGTCGGCTTTAAAATCTACATTTGTGCTTTTTCTTGTCAGATCCTACTCATTTTGCAGCCCACATTTATGGCCATCATTGTTTTGAATTACTACCCTCCATCGCAGTTGTTTTGAAATCTGCGTGTCAAGTCTTGGTTGTTTTGGAGCCAATATATCTTGATCTGTGTTTTTAAATCTACATTTCCCATCTGCCATATGAAATCTTCACGTTTTTCTGATGTTGAAAACTTCATATCTCATTATTTGTTTTGAAACTTAACATTTGTCATTGTGACCTGTCCAAGACTCGTCTTCATTCGTGGCTGTAGTTGTCCAAAATTGTACATTTGTCGTGTAGTTGTCCAAGATAGTACATTTTTGGCTGTAGTTGTTCAAAATTGTCCTTTTTTGTTGTTGTTATTGTAATTGTCCATGATTGTATATTTGCCATTATAACTGTTCCAGATTGTATATTTGTCTTTGTAATTGTCCAAGACTGTACACTGTCATTGTCCAAGATTGTACATTTGTTGTTGTAATTGTCCACAAGTGTACATTTATCGTTGTAGTTGTCGAAGCTTTAGATTTTGCGTTATATTTGTCCAAGATTGTACATTTGTAGTTGTAATTGTCCACAATTGTACATTTGTTATTGGTATTGTCAAGGGTTGTACATCTGCCGTTGTATTTACATCTGCTGCTGCAATTCCTAAAAACTGTACATTTGCCAATGTAATATTATAAAATTGTACATTTGTCGTTATAATTGTCCAACATTGTACATTTGTCATTGTAATTGTCCAAGATTGAACATTTGTCATTATAATTGTCCAAAAGTGTAAATTTGTCTTTGTAATTATCACAAGCCGCATAGATAACCCTATATTCAATTAGGAAGCGTGGCTATGATTATGGCGTATAGATTACTAACTATTAGTTTATGGGGATTTGGGGTGTTTGGTTATAGTATACTAGTGCGTATTTAGATAAAAGGTGTTCAAGCGGATAGAATCTTACATGTTAGATGTTTCAGGTTAAAATCTTCGTTACGGTAAAGGATGTATTATCATCTTCTGCCTTTTAACCCCAATTGAGAGTTATCCCTCAACTAATATTTAGTTAGGATATTACGGCACGGGAGAGTCAGTTCCACGTCAGTGTTCCTTAGTCGTCTGTTACTACATGCCTGGTAGGGTCATCTTTATCATGTAGCAGATCCTTTGCAGAACGTCGCTCTCATCACGGCTCGTCGAGAGCCTCTCGATCTTTGGCCAGTTCCCCTGCCTCGAGCACCCTCATGCCCAAGCTGTCTGCAATGTCCTGTGTCCATCTTTACGCGGGTCGACCTCTGCCTCATGCCCAAGCTGTCTGCCGTGTCCTGTGTCCATCTTTACGCGGGAAGCCCCCTTCCCGAAACCACGCCTTCCATCACTGTTCTCTCCAAACCAGTGTGACGATGAGATGGCCAGAGCATTTTTGATTTCCAGACAAGACACTATTTATGAGCCAGGTTTCTTCCATATTCAGGTTTTGTAGAATTTCAGTGGGGGGCTGAGTGGCCTCGAGGTATGGTGTCCGCCTCGAGTGCAGGAGGTCCCGGGTTCAAGCACCGGTGAAGGTCGGGATTTTTTCACGTGGACTTCTTGTAATAAACATTTCCCCTGGTCTCTGGGTAGTGAGATCGGACGCCCGTGTGTATTGTTGCGCACGTAAAAAATCCCCTGGCAGTTGGAAATCGAAAAAGAGTAGCCTAAAGGCGCTGTTCGGGCAAAATTTCGAGTTAAAAATCTACTCAAAGCATTTCAGGACCCTCGCCGGGGCCGTTCGTGCAATGAGCTGAGTTTCTCCGGACTCAGGCTTGAGTTAGGAGTAGAACGGAGCACTTATGGGTTACGCCCGTGTGCCGTGATGTTGATCCGTCGACTACACTAAACTAGAATTTCAGTTTGATTTCTTCTCCTTACTGAACGGTATTCTAAGAATATAACAGAGAGTACAGTGTTACTATTCTTGGCTTCTCTCTTTGAAAGCCTCGTTCACAACACGAACTGCGAATACCTACCAATCACCTCAATGACTCCCTGAAAAAAACAAAAAAAAACTGTACTAGCAAACCGAATGACGAATTCCGAAAACGAGTTTATGACCTTCAGAGCATGAAACCGAGGCATAACTATTGCCTCGGAGACCCTCACCTTGAATTGTGGATATATGACCATGCCACGTTAATAATTAATTCTTTGTTATATTAGATTGTGAATCTGTGACCATGTCACGTTAGTAATTAACTTCTTGTAGTATTACATTGTGGAAATGTGATCATGCCACGTTAGCAATTAAGTCCTTGTTATATTAGATTGTGAATCTGTGACCATGTCACGTTAGTAATTAACTTCTTGTAGTATTACATTGTGGAAATGTGATCATGCCACGTTAGCAATTAAGTCCTTGTTATATTAGATTGTGAATCTGTGACCATGTCACGTTAGTAATTAACTTCTTGTAGTATTACATTGTGGAAATGTGATCATGCCACGTTAGCAATTAAGTCCTTGTTATATTAGATTGTGAATCTGTGACCATGTCACGTTAGTAATTAACTTACTGTTATATTAGATTGTGGATCTATGATCAGACCACACTGATAATTAATTCATTGGTAGATTAAGCAGTGGACATGTGAGTAGGTCATATTGGCAACCAATTCTATGTTATATGAGAACATATATGTGATCATGTCACATTAGTAATTCATTATTTGTTATACTAGAACATAAAGGCGGCCGGCATGCCACTGGCCACACGAAACACCGAGCTCCGATTGATCTATAACATATGGGCAGAGTACCACCATATGTCCAAAGCAACGCTGACTGGCACCTTGCCGTCTTGACAGACGATAGTTTGTAAAGTTGGGTTATCTCTCCATAACACAAAGCCTGGGCTGAATTGTAGAGACCATGTGTTGCCCATGCAGTATGATCCCTCTCTCGGCCTGCCTAGTTTACTCAAGAGGACAGCCGCGTTAAAGAGTCCTTTACTACGTAATTTTTTTTTATATTAGATTTGATCTATGATAATGCTACCTTGGTAATTATTCCTTCGTTTGAGGAATTGATGCCGTCAGGAGAGTGCAGTCGCTGCGAACTGTGCAGGTTAGGCCCCCCCCCCCCCCCCCCACTAGAAACACATTCACACCTTACCGAGGATTCGAAGCTGGGTGTCCGATTGAGAACCCCGACGTTCTAGACAGTCGGTCAGCAAACAAATACATACACAAGACACAACATATAACCACGGAAAAGACCATTCAGTGACTACATTAAGGTATAAATAAGTTTAAAACACGGATTTAAAAAAAACATATAACGATTAACAGGAGGAGACAGTACACTTAGTTGCAGTTGTAAACATAGTTAAAGTATGAATACAATTAGTGGACTGCCGGAAAGCTGTGGAAATGTGAACAATATAAAACAACACAAAGTAATGCAGCTTTACGGAACAGAATTATGAGAAATACAGGCCAGTAGAGGGTCTTCTCTGAGAATATATGTTGTGTTTTGTGTATGTATTTGTTTGCTGATGATGGCTAGTCGCCGCAATGTCCTGTTGTTTACGTAATTCTGTTCTGTAAAGCTGCATTACTTTGTGTTATTTTTTATATATATATATATATATAGCCAGTCGGTCAGGCGCTCCTCTCATTCGGTTCACGAGTGCAAATTTATTTTTGAGACCTGGCGTGGTGGTCGTTGTTGAGGCTTTGGAGTTCATGTTCTTTCCAAAGCTTTTGGCTGGCCGTTTTGCAGAAACGAGACGGAGCCATAACAGATATAACGAGGTACAATGAAGTAGATTCTCTGGTCAATAGTCCTTTTAAAGCAGATATTGTTAAACTTAACTGTATATCCTTTACAGGACGTCGCAGTCAACCACATAATTGTTTGGCTGTTTGCAATTTCTTGGCGAGTTTCATAGTTTGCACTTCTTTCTGAACGCCAGGCATTCATGCCATTGAATGAAATACCCGCGCAAGGCGACCTGCTTCCAAATCGCCAGCATCTGTGTTGCGAGTGAGGTATGGGGGAATTTACGAATTGCGTTCGTAACCCCTTCACAACAAAGCAGATATTAGTGTTCTTTTAAAAAATACACGCTAAAGAAGGAACTGGCCACTTTACCCAAAGACAGCATGAGTGTGTACATGTGAAGGAGGCCGATCTCTTAACACCTCAACAGATATATTTGCCATGTGAAAACTGTTACCTAGGTTAAACACCAGGGTTCCGAAGACACGATATTGTCTTCTACGAGTATATTGGGCAGTGGAACTTTGAGAAGACCATACCGGTATGAATAAACTGATGCAGTGTTAAAGGATAATATACTGCCACACGTGACCTCCCATTTGAACAGAAGGAAGATATTTCGCCATACTAGGAGCCGGTCTCCCTGGCGTAGGTGTTAAGGACGTTGTTCGTAATCCCATATACTCTTGTACGAAACACAGCTGCGCGAAATTCGGCAGCGGATTGCGTTGGTTACTTACGGGGGTATGTGAGCCGGTCGTCCAGAAAGCAATGGCAAACTGATGAACGTTAAACTTACCAAGACATCAACAGCAGCTGAAAAATGGTGCTGTTGACTGCAATGTCCTCTAAAGGATATACCAATTTAAAAAAAGGGGGGTTGGGGGGGGGGGGGGGGGGGGGGTGGGCATTGTGCTATTTGTTTTGTTTCGTGGTCTTTTCTGCAATGTCAATGCTCAGTGAACGGAATTTTACATTATAATAGTTGTTCACGTCATTTTGTGTCCTGTTTGGTCCAACCATACGTTTTGTTGGCACCGAATCAGTTAATTTCTCTGGCGTCCTACCCGGGGCCAGCAAGGGAAACAAAATAACACTGCAACCCACCATGCTTGTCGTAAGGGGCAACCCAGGAGGGCCGGCCTGAGACCGACTTCCTCAACCCGTAGAATGCTACGGCTGTAAAATCCAGTCTATCCTGATGAAGTCTACTAGGACGTGAGTTGGGTGAGGGGCTAAGCTCTATAGGGAGACGAAAGGCAGAAGAAGACGTAGACGAATTAACGAAGGTGTATAAGATTTACGCACGTATAGAAGAATTAACGGAGGTGTAGAAGAATTAACGAAGGTGTAGGAGAATTAACGGAGGAGTAGAAGAATTAACAAGGTGTAGAAGAATTAACGAAGAAGTCGAGGAATTAATAAAGATGTAGAAGAATTAACGAAGGTGTAGAAGAATTAATGAAGACAGAATAATTAAAGATGTCCAAGAATTAACGAAGATGTAGAAGAATTAATTCATTGACAGATACGTAGTGGGTCTGTTAGAAGGTTATATTAGTAATTAACTGCTCATTATATTAGGTATTAAGACGTCATTAGTAATTAATTGCTTGTTATATGAAGCAGTGAGACAGTCAGTAATTAATTAAATTGGTTGTTAGATTAGGTAATGAGACAGGCATAGTAATTAATTGCTCGTGAGAATAGGTAGTGATACAGTCATTAGTAATTAAATTGCCTTGTTAGATCAGATAGTTGACCACTGAGAAGGCCACATTAGTAATTAATTGCTTGTTAGATTAGGTAGTGAGGCAGTCATTAGTAATTAATAGCTTGTTAGATTAGACTGTCGGCTTCTGAGAAGACCCCATTAGTATTTTAGTATTTGATCCCTGTTAGATTAAATAGTAGGGCTCTGAAACGACCATATTAGTAACTAATTCCTCGTCAGATGAACTAACTCCTTCGTCACATGGTACACACACTGTAGCCTGTCTTCTAGGTTAAGGAAACATGTCTTTGTCGCTGGAAAAATGTTTTAAAAAAAAACAAAACAAAAACCACTGCCACTGATTGACTTCAATGTTATGCTGTTGCATGAAATGAACAGGTGTGTGTAATTGGTTATCAGATAATACAAAAGCACGTGCGGCTACAAAAGATTAAAGGAATTCACGGAGATTAATTGGTACTCAAAGAAGATGAAGAAAAAACTGCAGATGTTGGACACAGCAGACAATGAAAAGAGTGAAAAGATGCAGGTGTATACGTTTAGAATGCAATTAAAGTATGTGAAGAAATAAACTTGTTTCACTGTGAATATTTGGCGATGGCACTCAATTCCTAGTGTGTCTACAGCTTTTAGTTCTTCCTTTTGTCTAATGTGTCTTTGAAGTGAATTTTTCTCAGTCTTCTACCAATGTCAATCTGTCCCCGTGAATTTATTAAGAATGTACAGATAATGGCTGTACCGTTTTTCACAGCCAAAACGTGAATGGGCCCACAGGTGGTGGGATTTTGTGTAAATGTGCATGCCATTTTGGCAAGATGATTCTCTGCTTGTTTGTTATCTGAGATTTATGCCAGAATCTTCCTTCATGTACAGTAAAAGATGTGATATACACATAACTCTCAAATACTGAATCTGCCTTCGTTACAAAATCCAATGGCACTATACACCAAATACAATAGTTTGGCAGTGAGTGAGCTTTGTTGAGTTCAATTTGTGTGTACTGTTGTGTGTTCGGTTAACTGAATGTTATTTACATCGTTTTTTTTTTTAAAAATTGCGGACATGACGCAACAGGTTAAAATATCTATCCCACAAATGTAAGATAGGTTCATCAGATCATTGTATATGTGGCAATAGCTCCACGACGGCCAGTGACTTTCTAGTCATAAATGCCAACAAATGCGACATTTCAACTTCACTCCACGAACAAATGTACGGGAATGTCATGAAGCTGCGACTACTGCTTTTAACAAAGACATTAATCACACTTACACAATATCAGCGCCTGCAAGATGAGATGCTTGAAGAGATCTGTCAAAGTAACTATCTGAGACCGAGTAAGTCATGACGTTATCAGACAGACAATAAGATCAACAATTCGAGACACATGCATATTGAAAGGCAGAAGATCCAATGGCTCAGCCATATCGTTAGAATACACCAAAAAAAAAACATATTGAAAACGACAGGCTGCCATAAAGACTGATAATGAAGAGGTTAATATCAGCTTATTAAGAGTAAGAGAGAAGTGGGACAGGTATGTATGTGTAATGTCTCCAGATCTGTTATTCAGATACAGAGAAACCATTTTCAGAAATTTAGAAGATATGACAGGAGTCACCATTGGGTGAAATAACATTAATAACATTAGATATGCAGATGATACAGTATTGATTGCAGACAATTAACAGTATCTCCAATATGTAGTAGATGCTGTATCTGTACACAGTGAACAATTAGGGTTAGAACTAAATTGTAATACGATACAGATTACAGACTTCACTAACAAGAAAGGACTACAACAATATAAAACAATCGTTGAAATTTTTCAATTTTGGGAAATCTTTATTTTCCCCAAAAAATATTGCACCAGGAGTGCAAATTAATAATGTTATGGTCATGTCTATTGTCAGCACATTGTTTTAGACTAATTTCCTAGTGATCCAGAATGTTTTATATTTTAGCAAAAATCGATGACCGGCCTCCTGTTGAAATTTCTCAATTTTGAGCTATCTGAAATTTGTCAACAAAATTGCACAAGGAGTGCAAATTATTACTTTTATGGTCATGTCTAGTGTCAGCACATTGTTTTAGACTAATTTCCTAGTGATCCAGAAACTTTTATATTTTGGCAAAAATCGATGTTGAAATTTCTCAATTTTGAGCTATCTGAAATTTGTCAACAAAATTGCACAAGGAGTGCAAATTATTACTTTTATGGTCATGTCTAGTGTCAGCACATTGTTTTAGACTAATTTCCAAGAGATCCAGAAACTTTTATATTTTGGCAAAAATTGATGACCGGCCGCCTGTTGAAATTTCTCAATTTTGAGCTATCTCAAATCTGTCATATTACGTGTATGGTCATGTCAAGTGTCAACACATTGTTTTAGACTAATTTCCTAGTGATCAAGAAACTTTTATATTTTGGCAAAAATCGATGACCGGCAGCCTGTTGAAATTTCTCAATTTTGAGCTATCTGAAATTTGTCAACAAAATTGCCCCTGGAGTGCAAATTATTACTTTTATGGTCATGTCTAGTGTCAGCACATTGTTTTAGACTAATTTCCTAGTGATCCAGAAACTTTTATATTTTGGCAAAAATCGATGACCGGCCGCCTGTTGAAATTTCTCAATTTTGAGCTATCTGAAATTTGTCAAAAAAATTGCCCCAGGAGTGCAAAATATTACTTTTATGGTCATGTCTAGTGTCAGCACATTGTTTTAGACTAATTTTCAAGACATCCAGAAACTTTTATATTTTGGCAAAAATCGATGACCGGCCGCCTGTTGAAATGTCTCAATTTTGAGCTATCTGAAATTTGTCAACAAAATTGCCCCAGGAGTGCAAATCATTACTTTTATGGTCATGTCTAGTGTCAGCACATTGTTTTAGACTAATTTCCTAGTGATCCAGAAACTTTTATATTTTGGCAAAAATCGATGACCGGCCGCATGTTGAAATTTCTCAATTTTGAGCTATCTGAAATTTGTCAACAAAATTGCCCAAGGAGTGCAAATTATTACTTTTATGGCCATGTCTAGTGTCAGCACATTGTTTTAGACTAACTTCCTAGTAATCCAGAAACTTTTATATTTTGGCAAAAATCGATGACCGGCCGCCTGTTGAAATTTCACAATTTTGAGCTATCTCAAATTTGTCATATTACTTGTATGGTCATGTCTAGTGTCAGCACATTGTTTTAGACTAATTTCCTAGTGATCCAGACACTTTTATATTTTGGCAAAAATCGATGACCGGCCGCCTGTTGAAATTTCTCAATTTTGAGCTATCTGAAATTTGTCAACAAAATTGCCCAAGGAGTGCAAATTATTACTTTTATGGCCATGTCTAGTGTCAGCACATTGTTTTAGACTAACTTCCTAGTGATCCAGAAACTTTTATATTTTGGCAAAAATCGATGACCGGCCGCCTGTTGAAATTTCACAATTTTTAGCTATCTGAAATTTGTCAACAAAATTGCCCCAGGAGTGCAAATTATTACTTTTATGGTCATGTCTAGTGTCAGCACATTGTTTTAGACTAATTTCCTAGTGATCCAGAAACTTTTATATTTTGGCAAAAATCGAAGACCGGCCGTCTGTTGAAATTTCTCAATTTTGAGCTATCTGAAATTTGTCAACAAAATTGCCCCAGGAGTGCAAATTATTACTTTTATGGTCATGTCTAGTGTCAGCACATTGTTTTAGACTAATTTCCTAGTGATCCAGAAAGTTTTATATTTTGGCAAAAATCGATGACCGGCCTCCTGTTGAAATATCTCAATTTTGAGCTATCTCAAATTTGTCATATTACTTGTATGGTCATGCCAAGTGTCAGCACATTGTTTTAGACTAATTTCCTAGTGATCCAGAAGCTTTTATATTTTGGCAAAAACCGATGACCTGTTGAAATTTCTCAATTGTGAGCTATCTGAAATTTGTCAACAAAATTGCCCCAGGAGTGCAAATTATTACTTTTATGGTCATGTCTAGTGTCAGCACATTGTTTTAGACTAATTTCCTAGTGATCCAGAAACTTTTATATTTTGGCAAAAATCGAAGACCGGCCGTCTGTTGAAATTTCTCAATTTTGAGCTATCTGAAATTTGTCAACAAAATTGCCCCAGGAGTGCAAATTATTACTTTTATGGTCATGTCTAGTGTCAGTACATTGTTTTAGACTAATTTCCTAGTGATCCAGAAAGTTTTATATTTTGGCAAAAATCGATGACCGGCCTCCTGTTGAAATATCTCAATTTTGAGCTATCTCAAATTTGTCATATTACTTGTATGGTCATGTCTAGTGTCAGCACATTGTTTTAGACTAATTTCCTAGTGATCCAGACACTTTTATATTTTGGCAAAAATCGATGACCGGCCGCCTGTTGAAATTTCTCAATTTTGAGCTATCTGAAATTTGTCAACAAAATTGCCCAAGGAGTGCAAATTATTACTTTTATGGCCATGTCTAGTGTCAGCACATTGTTTTAGACTAACTTCCTAGTGATCCAGAAACTTTTATATTTTGGCAAAAATCGATGACCGGCCGCCTGTTGAAATTTCACAATTTTTAGCTATCTGAAATTTGTCAACAAATTGCCCCAGGAGTGGAAATTATTACTTGTATGGTCATGTCTAGTGTCAGCACATTGTTTTAGACTAATTTCCAAGAGATCCAGAAACTTTTATATTTTGGCAAAAATCGATGACCGACCGCCTGGTGAAATTTCTCAATTTTGAGCTATCTGAAATTTGTCAACACTAAAATTGCCCCAGGAGTGCAAATATTACTTTTATGGTCATGTCTAGTGTCAGCACATTGTTTTAGACTAATTTCCTAGTGATCCAGAAAGTTTTATATTTTGGCAAAAATCGATGACCGGCCTCCTGTTGAAATATCTCAATTTTGAGCTATCTCAAATTTGTCATATTACTTGTATGGTCATGCCAAGTGTCAGCACATTGTTTTAGACTAATTTCCTAGTGATCCAGAAGCTTTTATATTTTGGCAAAAATCGATGACCGGCCGCCTGTTGAAATTTCTCAATTGTGAGCTATCTGAAATTTGTCAACAAAATTGCACAAGGAGTGCAAATTATTACTTTTATGGTCATGTCTAGTGTCAGCACATTGTTTTAGACTAATTTCCAAGAGATCCAGAAACTTTTATATTTTGGCAAAAATTGATGACCGGCCGCCTGTTGAAATTTCTCAATTTTGAGCTATCTCAAATCTGTCATATTACGTGTATGGTCATGTCAAGTGTCAACACATTGTTTTAGACTAATTTCCTAGTGATCGAGAAACTTTTATATTTTGGCAAAAATTGATGAATGGCCGCCTGTTGACATTTCTGAATTTTGAGCTATCTGAAACTTGTCAACAAAATTGCCCCAGGAGTGCAAATTGTTACTTTTATGGTTCATGTCCTAGTGTCAGCACATTGTTTTTTAGAACATAATTTTCCTAGTGTCCAGAAATACTTTAGGAATTTTGGCAAAACGTCATGACACGGGGTGACCGCCTGTTTTTAAAAATTTACTCAATTTTTGAGCTAATCTGAAAAAAATTTGTCAACACAATTGCACCCAGGAGTGCAAATTATTACTTTTATTGTCATGGGTCTATGTCCAAGCACATTGTTTTAGACTAATTTTCAGGAGGATCCGAAACTTTTTAATTATTTGGCAAAAATCGATGGACCGAAGGGACCAAGCCTGTTTCAAGAAAAATAAAAAAAAATTATCTCTAATTTTGACTATCTGAAATTATGTCAACAAAAACAATTGCCCAAGGAGTGCCAAATTACTACTATTTTTTATGGCCATGTCCTGAGTGGGTCGCACATTGATTATTAATACGGAAATTTCCTATGATCCGAAAAACTTTTACATTTTGAATAAAAAGGTGCGATGACCGACCAGCAGTCCTGTTTGAAAATGTCTCAATTGTGACTTATCTGAAATTTGTCAACACACTTGGCCAGTCCAGGAGTGCAAATATTATTACTTTATATGGTCCCGTGTCTATTGGTCACACATTGTTTTAGACTAAATATTTCCACATAGTGATCACAGAAACTTTTACTTTTGGCAAAAAAATCGAGTGAAGCGACCGCCTGTTAAAAACTTTTCTCCATTGTTGAGCTTATCTAATTTGTCAACAAAATTGCACAATCAGTGCCTAAATTCATTTACGTTTTTAATGGTCTGTTCTATTGTCCAGGACATTGGTTTAAAAAGACAAATTGCCTATGATTCCAGACACTTATTTAATAATTTTTGGCAAAAATCGATACCCTGTTTGACATTTCTTCAATTTTGAGACTAAATCTGAAATTTGTCAACTTTAGCCCACCAGGGAAGTGCCAATTATTACTTTTTATGGTCATGGTCTAGTTGTTCGAGCAACATTTGTTTTTAGACCTATTTCCAAGAGATCCAGAAACTTTTATATTTTGGGCACAAAATTCCGCCGAATGACTCGGCCGGCTGTTGAAATTCTCAAATTTTGGCTATCTGAAATTTGTCCACAAAATGTGCCCCAGGAGTGCAAATTTATACTTTTATGGTCTGTCCTAGTGTCAGCACATTGGTTTTAGACTAAACTTTCCTAGTGATTCAGAAAACTTTGTATATTTTGGAAAAATCGATATACCTTTTGACGATTTCTCAAATTTTGGCTATCTGAAAGTTTGGTCAAAATTGCCCTAGTATGCAAATTATTACTTTTTTTATGGGTCATTCTAGTGTCAGCACATTGATTTTTAGACTAATTTCGAGAGATCCGAAACTTTTATATTTTTGGCAAAAAAATCGATGACCACCTGCCTGTTGAAAATTTCCATCACTTATTGAGCTATCTGGAAATTTGATCACAGAAATTGCCCCGGAGTGCAAAATCATTACTTTTATGGTCGATGTCTATAGATGTCAGCACATTGTTTTCGACTAATTCCCTAGTGAGCCGAAACGTTTATATTTTTGGCAAATATCCGTGACCGGACGACCCCGCCTGTTGAAATTTCTCAATTTTGAGCTATCTGAAAATTTTTTCAACAAATTGCCCTCCAGGAGTTTCAAATTATACGTTTTATTTTCATGTCTAGTGGTCAATCCCATTTGTTTTTAGACTATTTCCAATAGATCCAGAAAACTTTTATATTTTTGGCAAAAATCGATGGCGGCCGCCTGTTTGAAATTTCTCTCAATTTTAGAGCTAATCTGAAATTTGTCAAACAATTGCCCCAGAGTAGGCAAATTATGTTATTTTTGTAATGGTTCATGTCTAGTGTCGGCACATTGTTTTAGACCTTAATTTCTCCTGTGATCCAGAAACTTTTATATTTTTGGCAAAAATCGATGACCCGGCGGCGGGTGCAACCGCCTTGTTGAACCTATTTCCACTTGTTGAGCTATCTGAATTTTGTCATGTATTCTTGGTATGGTCATTTCCAGTGTCAGCAACAAGAATTGTTTTTCGACTAATTTCCCTAGTGGTTCCGAAACTTTTATATTTTTGCAAAAATCGATGACCGGCCGCCTGTTGAAATTTCTAAATTTTGGAGCTATCTGAAAAATTTGTCACAAAATTGCCCCACAT